>KV425966.1:144242-172234 GCA_001632375.1 Exidia glandulosa HHB12029
GGTTGAACCTACGATCTCCACTCGCCTCACCCTCCGCGGAAGGGGATCTCCTTGCCTCTAACTTCCCTACACGCCCCTCCTCATTCATGCGATTCCCCATTCGTCCTGGTGTCATTGTATCATCTACCGCAGCAAAGAAATCACCGAACAGAACTCGCTGTGGGCGCTCACAACTTCCGTGTAGGCGGACTTGCTTCATTTGGATTGACACTCGGAAGTAAAGGTATGTATAATTCCGTCTGCGCTACACTCGAATGAACAACTTAGTGCATGGTGGCAACGGAAACTTGACAAAAAAGGGTAAATAACGCTCGTTACACCGTCGGGCGGTCAACAACTCTCACTGGCACACAGCCGAGTACTTGGCTTGTGTGTTGCTAGAAGTGGAGGTCGTGAAATCGATATACGTCGCGCGTTGCTCCTCGTCGGGGATCACAGCATTCTACGGCGAGTGAGTACTTGTGGAGCCCCCATAGACGATGATGTCTCACCATGTTGATAGCCCACCTGCAAGATATTGTAAGAATTTGATTGGAACGTGTGACGGTCTACTCAATTGTAGTGGCCCTGCTTCTTCTTTCCATAGTAAATCCAACTGAGAAGAAGCGTCAGAGTGCTCCCCGTTAAATGACGAATGTAACTCACGCCCAGCCATTCGCAACCATACGCTGAGACCCGTGTCCATTCGCGTCGCAGGTCTGGACGTCGAATGTCAGGCTGCAAGTCTTGCCAGCCTCCGATTGCACGGTCAGCGTCTGCGTCTGGGTGTTTGACGTCGTGAAGGTGTTGGCAGTCGACAGCGTGTTGGTGAGAGTAACCTATTCAGTTTCCACGTTGATGAGACGCCTGTGCACAGCTCGTTATTTGAGTGGTGGCACGTACTGTGCTCGTGATAGAGGCAGTAACTTCCACGATCTCTGGGATCGACACCTTGGCAGAGACCGAAGCGCCGACAGCAAGCGACGATTGCTCTGGATTGAGCGTGAGTCAGTATTCCGGCCTGAATCAACTTTGAAACAGGGAGGAAGAAGAGGCGCACTCGTAACAGTAACCGTGGTGCTAGTCGTGGAACCTTGCGTGGCGGACAATGCAACGGTACCGTCCGCACCCACGATTGTTCCGCCACTCGTCTGACTCTGCGTGTTGCATGTGGGTCTGAGGACGAGTCAGTCGGAGACGCACGTCATAAACAGTTGGCAGCCCACTTACTCGCCGTCGAACGTCACCTGTCGCTCGCGTCAGCATGCAGAAGCGGGAAATGACGGCGCAGTAAGTTATGATAGGAGCAAACGACTAACCTGAGCGATGTCACCGGACAAGCACAGTTGGGCACCACGATCAGGGTAGTCCGAAGGGTTCGCATCGACCTTGTCCCACTTGTCGCCCCAGTTCTGCATTTTTTTTCGTTTCTGTGTTAGACGAAAATTGCCTGCCACCCCAAACGCGAATGGAGTAACGCACGGATTTGGCGTAATCGCTGAGCATGTTCCATCCGGGCACTGCGCATCACGTGAGTCCACGAAGTGAATACATAGGCGCCCCCGGAACGACGTACGACGCTGAACATCGTCGCCGCTGATGTTGGCGCAGGTTCCGGGGTCGCGCTTGTCGAGGGCCGCACCACCGACCGAGGCAGGAAGCTCGCCAAGGATGTGGCCTGCAAGGTCGTACGCGATAAGAACGTCGCGGTCGACGTCGTGCGCAAGCTGAGCCGCCGCCGCTGGAATAGCGCTGAGCTGGGGAATCTCCACCGCGGCGGGAAGCGCGAACGCGGCAGTAAGGAAAGCGCAAAGAGCAATGAACTTGGGAGCAAGCATGATAGGATATCGAAAGGATGAAACGCAGGCCAAAGGGCGGGTAACGAGCAAAAGAAAACTGCGAAGAAAAGAGGAGAGTGAGGGAAGGATATCAGGATGAGGAAGATGTGCTCTGCATGACGTTCGACCATTATATACGAACAGCGTGCAAGTGCTGCGGGCACTGCACGGCTCCGCCAGGTTGCATCACGTTGCGGGGCACTTCGACCAGTACCCCGTCGTCACTGCTGGCAATGATTCGCGCGCGCATCTATGATAGATTACTGTGAAGACCTTGAATGCACTCGGGCAACGTCGCCCGTCGACCTCGCCTGTAGGCATTGCACCAGCACCATGTTGTCCCGAAAATAAGTACGAACTCGATGTTCCAAAGAAGGTAGCTTGGGGGCGATGCGCATCATAATCCCGCAGTGCATGATTGATTGAATTATCGATGAATGCCGGTGCACGAACCGACAAATTGGCGCGACGCGCATCTTGACCACTCCGCAGGATAGACCGGCACATCTGGCAGCACAAGGGACGACGCGAATAAATATAATCATCCACTCAGCTAGAGTGATACTACATTGTCTGACGCTAGCGCTCACAGCCAGGCGAAGCTTGCGAGTTGCTGCGAGCCTTGGCCAGAATAGCGATCGAGCACCTTCAGATCGCCGTCGTCCTGGCGCTCGAAGATGGCAACGTCGTTCGAGTTCATACCAGCGGCGATCAAGTACTTGCCGTCGGGACTCAGCGCCATCCCGCGCACATGCTGCAGACCCGTAAACGCCTCGTGCACAATCTCGAGGTTGCCAGACGCGTCGACGGACGCGACGGCGATCGGGTCTCCGCGCTCGTCCGTGGTGCCGACGTTGCGGTTCGAGGCGTACAGGAAACGCGGCTCGCCGGCACTCTTGGGCGTGATGACTAGTTCGCCGCCGCCCCATGCCGAGCCAGAGGGTCCATCCTCAGGAACGATGCTCACGCTCGAGAGAAGCTCAGGGGTAGAGGAGGGTGCCGTGGAGGGTTCAGGCGGTGCCGGCGAGTCGGTGCTACTAGGGATCGGCTCGTCGGTGACAGTAGTGGTAGTCGGCGCCGGCGCTTCGGGAACAGAGGTCGACGTCGGCGTCGGCGCATCGGTCGTTGGAGGCACGTCGGGCTCAGTCGACGACGTCCCGCGGCATTGCCGTTTACGGAACCGGAATTTCGCGCTCGGGGCAGTTAGTGGGGGGAGGGTGTATGTCGTAAGGGTGTTGTCGAGCTCGTGCACCACGTACAGAAGCCCGTCCTCGGCGACGGCGTGGCGCGGGCCAGAGCCGGGCACCATGTCCACCGACGCGGCGACTTCGTAGCCCCCGCTGCTTCCTTTGACGAGTCGCCAGACCTTGTCCGAACCCTGCGTTGCCGTTAAGAACGATACGCACTTCAGACCTTTGCAGTAGACGACTCACCAGGTCAGGAATGAGCACTTCGTCGCCGTATGGGACGACATGGTGCGGATGCGGGCTCGTCTGACGGTCGGGATTTGGGCCAGAACCCTCAAGCTGGAGGATTGGCGTCGCGTCGCCGAGTGTAAGGCCGTCATCGCCTATCGGGAACGACGTAACGGACCCTACATCGTACTAAGGAATCGTTGCGTCAGAATTTGAACCGTTTTGCAGACGTTGCGCACGTTTGCCACGACGACTTCCTTCCCGTTAGGAAGTACGCCGAGCGAGGCCGGTGAACCGGACGAGTAACCCCGCGAAACTTGTGTGAGGTCTCCGCCAGAGCCAACACGGAATGAGGCAACGCCGCCGTCGCCAGTCTCCTGCGTAGCACTACGCAATCGTGTCAACTCCATGTGCGCGAGCTGCTACAATATACACACAAGACGGCCTTGGATCCAGGTGCAGCTTGGACCCATCCAGGGTTCTCGCCACCAGACGGTGTGCCGACGAGAGAAAGCTTGGACGTGTCGGTGTTGAAGCTGAACACGCTGATAGCAGCGGTATACCCTCCCGCAAGGATCGTGAAGTTGACCATAGCCAAAACGAGAAAAAGATAAAGTGGAAGGAAAGAAAGAAGCTTGGCTGCATGACGGGATGAGCGCCATTTTATACGACCAGGTCGCGTGCGCGACGTTGCGGTGGTGATGATGAGCAGCGCTGTGCAGAAGGCGCTGCTTGGACAGGGAAATCGCGGCCTCAGCATGCCCGAGCGGCCGATGCAAGTGGAGCAGAACGAAGAGCAGGCCATGTGGCGGGTGCCATGTGAGGCCTGAAGTCACAGAAGTGTGGTCACGGTGCTGCCGACATGGCAGTACTTCTGCTAGCGGGCTACGCTGCGTGCCTGGTTCGAGAAGTCGCTGCGAGAGCGTAGAGAATGGACCAGCAATGATCTTGACGCGAGCTTGCAGACGGGCAGCACATGCCGAGCATGCTAGTTTGACAGTTCGAAGAGGCGGCGAGAAGAAGAGTCGCGTCAGCGGAGTCGGCCTCGGACGCGTGATCTCCGTTCCTTGCCCTTAGACTCTCCAGAGTGCGCAGCATCTCACTGGTCGGCAAGCTGCAACTTTCAGCGTATGCTTGGCTGGCACTCGACCTCTTTGACCTTCTTCGTCTGGTGCACCAGGTTATGCCCGTCGTTCCGCCGAACATCGGACACGACTCGCATGATCGTCGCATGCTTCGCTCGTGCGCGTGCAGCTCAATGTTGGCCGGGGCAATTGCTTCATGTTCCCAAATGTTGCAGTCTCGGTTTTATCTCGCAAGTGTATAACTCGACCTATACGCTGGAGTCGTTCCTTGACCTCAGTCGCTGCAAGGTCGTTTCCATCGCTCGCGGCCATCGGGGAGATCTTTATCACTTCATTGATTGTAATCGAACAAGTATACAAGTACAGGATGATTCAGACGAGAATCTTCTACTTCTTCTGGGGCGGGAGACCAGACGTGTCGTGGATGGCATTAGGAACAGCGCGCTCGACACTCTCGGGGAGGACTCTACGAGACTGTTAGCACTCGGACGACACCCGTACGTGCGATGTGACGTACTCCTGGAGCTTCTCGGGCACGATGGACTTGCCCGTCGCGTGCGACTGGCCCTTGCTGCTGCCGGTCGGGTGGATGGAGTCTAAACGTGCCCCAGTCAGCCATGGGCGAGCGACGACGACGACGACGGCGAGAACGTACCAGGCGCGTACTCCTCGGCCTCGCGGGGGAGACGCTCCTGCAGGCCAGCGGGCACTTTGGACTCGCCAGTCGCATGGGACTTGCCCTGGCCGTACTGGTTCTCGGTGGAAGACATTCTGATTCGTAGAGGACGGTTGTAGGAGACTGAGAGTTGTGTGGTGATAGACTCAAACTCTGGGGGCTACTTATACTCGAGGACGTGCAGGCGTCATCCCGCACGCCATTCGATCTTGAGCCGCGCGGCTCCCAGTCGAGCACAATCATGTGCGTCATGCCGCACATTAAGAACACCCTATTCGCAGCATAGGGGACAGGGAGGGGAACGAGCGTGGCCTGGGAAAGTCTGAACTGGAACACTTGCGAGCTCGTTTCGAAATGCATGAGAATCTTTCTTATGCCTGGACGCTGCGTACAAGCACACTGATCTACTTCTTGGGCGGGAGACCAGACGTGTCGTGGATCGCATTGGGCACGGCGCGCTCCACGCTCTCCGGAAGAGCCCTGCGGGCCAGGTCAGGACGCGGAACACGGTTTCATGTATGCTAGTAACGTACTCCTGAAGCTTGTGAGGGACGATGGACTTGCCCGTCGCGTGCGACTCGCCTTTGCCACTGCTCGTCGAATGGATGGAGCCTGGACGTGTGCGAGTCAACTACGCAGTTGAAGACAGCGTCGAACGCACCAGGGACATTCTCGTCGCCGGCGCGCGGCAGATGCTTGTGCACGCCTGTGGGGACGCCAGACGCCGCAACTGAGTAGGACGTGCCCTGGCCGAACTGGTTCTCTGCGGACGCCATTGTGGGTTCGTACTGGGTTGGCGGACGCATCCGGCTCCTGTGGACGTCTATAAAGCGTCATGGTGCAAGCGGCGCGGGTCCGACCGCCGCCCTCTCACAGCGCGTCATGGCAAACGAAACAGGGGATGGCCCCTCCTATTGCGAGCGAACCGGGAACACGCGGACTTCAAAGGCTACAGAGTCGACGGTGCGCATAGCTGTTTAGGCGGGATAATCGACGCGACAGACTTGGGCGGGGACAGGTTCCTGAAGCCGTTAGGCTGAAGGTCTTGGACACCGTGGTCGATACAAAACTCCATGAGTGCGTCGATCGTCCACTTGACAGTGACACTATCCTGATTCGTCCCCGTGCGTGCATCACCCTAGCATGCTTTCAGCCTCAACGCTGTCTCGGTTATAATCAACCTCGGGGCTTGCAGAGCTTGGTCGATTCGTGCCTTCCCCTCTCTCAGTACAGCATGACACCTCTCATCGTCCTTGCTGCCTTCGCTACTCTCGCCACGTCCACTTCTGTTCCTTTTGGAAAGCGGACGACCGCAGCTAGCATCACCGTTACCAGTCTCACGCAATGCCCCGATATAGCGCCACGCTCTTCAGCAGCGCAGTCAGTCCACGACCTGCGTCCGGACGACTTCTCAGTCGTGATGGCGGTGGGAGACTCTATCACTGCGGGGGCCTTAGCGAAAGGTAGGCAGATGTCTCGTTCCTGCTCATCCGGCCCTTGACAGGATATAGGAATACTACCCAGTACGAATGACACCCTCTCCGAGTGGCGAGGCGTGTCATTTGGAGGTGGAGGGGATAATGGAGCTCTCACGATCCCGAATGTGCGTGTCTTCTTGGGGTCTCGTCCGAGTCATCGCAACGCACTAACTCTACAGCTCAGCTAATCAAATACTACAGCCCAACTCTCCAAGGAGGAGCTGTCGGGCATCATGGCGCGGAGGGCTGCGACGCGGGTAAGTCGGCCGCATTGCTTCGCACTTGTTCATCTTCACTTACTGCCGCTCGTTTAAGGACTTGCGTGTCCAACAGGCTCGTTTGAGCATCACTGAACTCTCGGGAATGCTGAACTAATATACACATGTGGTCAGCTTGGGACCCGCCAGTCGATCAGCTCGACGGAGCCCTCAGTGGAGCTTACTCATCCAACTTACTCCACATGGTCAAAGGTGAGCGTCGAAGATCAGCTGCCTTTCTTTCACTAACAGAGCTTCAGACTACCTCGTCCCTCAGGTGGAAGCTCGCAACATCTCGGCATCCGCATTCAAGTACCTCAACCTTCAGATCGGGACCAACGAGCTGTGTCAGGTGTGCCCTGGGAGTATGTCACGTCTCGATGCCCATTATACCGTCCATTCTGACGCAGAGGGTATACTCTAGCGCTTACGCCAGCCGGGGCGGATGCGTTCGAAAAAAACGTTCGCGTTGCAATGGAATATGTACGGACGCACATCCGTACGTGACGTCTCGTACCGTGGCGAGACTTGTCACTGACCGCTGTATTAGCCAACACCGTTGTCAACGTCATGGGGCAGCTCCATGTGTCCGACATCTACGCCGTGCGTTGACGTTGTAACTCGGTGATCGTCCCTACTAGTACTGACCTTCTGGGATGGCAGCTGACACTTAATCAACCGTACTGGTGACGTACTACGCCGCGCCGCTGAAGGAAACTCTAATACCTCCCGCCAGCTCAAAGATCGTGCCTCTGCCGCACGTCAACTTCGAGTGTGCTGTACGTGAGATACTCGTCCGTACGTAACTCCCGATGCTGACCTACGCGTGCAGTGCGCCTTACTCCCTGGGTTAAGTGGCGATGTCACACGTGCCCTAATGGACGATTTGCAAACAGAATTTGGTGCGTGGACGTCGTAAGAACAATCGGTTTACGATATGACTAACCTCTGTCAGACGCACGACTTCTAAAGATCGTTCAAGACTATCAGCGGAAGAACTACACGGACTTGTGAGGCGTCTTAATGAATACCCGTCTCGCGATGGCTGAATCTCGGCAGCGCTGCCATTTGGCAACCGCTTCCCGTTCCTCTTGCACAATACCCCATCTACGGTGAGCGTCATGAGGCTGTAACTCCAACTTCAGGTGCTCATCATGTGCACCACTGCACAGCGCTGAGCGACGTCGATTGCTTCCATCCGAGCGAGAAGTTTCACGGTGTTCTGGCAGCAGCGGGATGGAATCGCTTAACGCTCAACGCTACGGCGCGAACGGAGACCATAAAATGGCAGGATGTTCCGACGCTACGCTGCCTGGACGAGGCCGACAGAATCAGCACGAACGGAACCCTGGATCAGTAGTTGCAGTTGTAGCAATTGTGAACACATTCACGAGTCTTGAGCTACCTCCCAATGTAGAGTTGGACAAATTGCACTTCAAGTTCTTGCGCTCGGCGTTGCTTGGACGTTCGGAAGAACTCACGGTTTCGAGCGGAGCTTCAAACTCTCTAACTAACTCGCGACCCGAATGAGTGCTAAGAGCAAGGAACTCCCAAACTTCTGCTTCGAGTGTCGCAAGGAGCAGCAGAATGGAGACCTCAAGCGCTGCAGTGGTTGCGCGAGCGCGCTTTACTGTGTACGTCGCGCGCAAGCGTACTCGGAGATTTGACAAACACACGTGTAGGATGCTGTATGCCAAAAGAAGCACTGGCTAGAGCATAAGCGACTGTGCCGTCCGGTCCGTCGTCGCCCTGTATCCATCTCCGCCATCGGCCACGACCCTTCTTATGCTTCTACGTCACCTTGCTGGAAAGGTCACTCCCATTCCTTATTGATGCTCGCCTTTCCTGTGGCTCAAAGTCCGCTGTTCACATCACGCTTCCTTTCCCACACATTCAATTCCAACCCCTCTCCTCGGGTGCAAGCAAGGTGTCTGCCGGCGAAGCACGGCCTCTTGCGTCTGTAACTTCAACCCGTAACTTTCCATCCTGTACCCATCTGATCCCCCGAGCCCGATCCTGCACTTGATGTACGTCATGGCACTTTTTACCCCTCCTTGTAGGCGGGGTTTTTTCCCGTGGGCATCGTCTAATACACGTGCATTACAATCATTCGGCTTCAGGTCGCCGCCGCAGGCGCTTGCGTAGATCATTCAGAATTCGCGTCGGCGTTAACCGTTTGACGCGCCACGGTCTCCTCGTCCCGGCTCCGGGATGCCTGTCACCTCGGACTTACGCGCGAGCTTACCCCCTGACCTCGTCTTCTCCACTTGTTGCATTTCTCTACCTCTACTCTCCGGATTGCAACAGCGCGCTTACAAACATTCTCGCGCTGCCCGAGGTTCCTCATGGACTCTCTTCACCTTGTTCCTTGTTCGCGGCATCCGTACTTAGCGGACGCTCTCATCACGCTTGCATGGACTGCGTATCTCCGCCCGTCTTCTTGCGCAGCTGCAGCTCTCATTTGGTCGTGCTCCCGCCAGCGGCTGTGCGGGACTCGCAAGATTTGGTCCAACTTTCGCGCGCTCCGTGTCACTGTCGGAAACTCGTTCATTCCTGAGCTCTGTCTACGTTACCTTGTTGTCTGGGAAGTACGGCGCCTCTGGTATGTCGTTGGCTGTTGTACGAGAGCTACACCTTCACGAGGGCGTACTCCCAGAGCGTTCGGACCACTTGAGCGCGATCAGGCACGAGATCACCGCAGTAATCATGATATGCAGGGTTGGAGATCCACCGCCTATTAGCGAACGAGTCGCGGTGTTCTCTCCGTTGCCCGGGCCTCGAGCCTTCAAGTTGCAGCAGAGAATGGCGCTGAGCGCTGGCATCATCTTGATCCTCCCATGCTCTTGCCTCCTGTCTCTCCCTTCCTGGTCGCCGCTTTAAGCTTTGACGCCGATGATGAGCAGATTCACCACGACCCAATCCGGACGGATCGCCGGTTCACCGAACACCAAACAACGCCCTCATACAAAGAAACCTGTGCAATGCGACGGGCCCGCAGTGACTATGTGCCTCAAATCGTGCGCTCTTAAATTCGGGATGAGAGTCTGCATGCTGCGTGTTCGTTTCTTTCTTCTCTTCCTCCCAACTCCGGAACTTTCAACGCCCACAGTCCCGCTTACTCCTCCTCACAATGCGTTGGGTTCCCGCATACTTCAACGCTCCGATATATCCTGCCGAGTTCGTCCTCTCAGGCTGACGCTGCGTAGTACCGTACTGATCGGGCCCCAAGTCGCAGATTCGAGACCCAGTTGCGACAAAAGGTCATCCCGCTCTCCCACTCGCCCTTCGATCCGAGTCAAGAAAACGTCGACTTTGACGAGGTCACCGTGACGTCGCCGGAGGAGGAAGAGGAAGAAACACGCGTCGAAGCAGTCCCGGAATGGCTCGAACTGGTACGCCAAGCGCGCGCGGACTGATTGTGTAAAATTGAAATCCGTCGTAGTTTTTTGACCTGGGTAAGCTTTCTAAGTTAAGTTACTTATGAGGCAGCTGTCGCTGATTATGATGCGCCCACTGGTAGCGTGGACTATCACTTTCAGCGGGTTGTCGGCAAATACTCCCATCAAAGGCCCCATGGTGAGTATACGACACGGACTGGCGACGGAGGACGAATCAATTGCTGATTGTCGGCTCGCAGACGGTGGTCTCGTATCTGCTCTTCTTCGCCTTGACGTGGTGGTTGTGGATCGCACAGGTAGGTGGTCCTTGTGCACTCGGGAGCAAATAACTCAGCGGTGTCTTGTGTAGGTCTTGTACGACACGAAGGTACATCAACATGAGTGTCTGTGCTGCAGTTGGACTAACGCAAAGCCTCCGTGTGTGCGAAGTTTTACGTGAACGACTGGTGGCACCGCATCTTCCTCCTCCTGCAGTTCATCCTCTTCGGGACGCTTAGCGCGTGAGTTCATCCCAACCGCGATATCTAATCAGCCCACGAGCTTTCCTTAGGTTCACCGACGGATTCGACGTAACAATCGGTGAGGAGGTCCCGTCGTACGCATTTGTATGCTCAACCCCACTCCGATTAGGTATCAAGGCCGATGACCCTAGCGACTCGGATGCCGGTGATGCTGCGTTAGTCCCAACGTGCTCTCTGAAAGAATCATAAGCTCAGCGCAACTACAGCGAGGAAACATACGTCAAGCGTGCATTCCTCGCCATATCTATGGTGTTCTTCGTCAGCCGTCTCCTCCTCGCGATCGAATACTTCCGAGGTCTGCGCTTCGCATTCGCTGCTTTCCACCGCTGATTCGGAGTCGGTTTCTCAGTTACGCGGTATGCCAAACAGCGGAGACTCGCGCATCTGTACATCCTCATCGGCACGCTGTGCGCATCAGCAACCCTATTCCTCATATCGTTCTTGGTCACCCGCGCCCATCCGGATTCAAAAGGAGCAAATGCTCTCAAGTTCGTCCTTTGGATCTTGGCGATCGGTATTGAAGTCGTTGCATACTTCTATGTAAGCTGGACGCGCCGTTCTTAATGCTGACGTCGCGCGGCGCTAATCGAGCAATACAGACCTCAATGCCTCGTGGGCTTCTCCGAACGGGTTCGATGCCTGAGAGACTGTCGACACTCACGACCGTCGTCATTGGTGAGGGGTTGAACGGGCTGATCGACCCTATAGTGAGCCATTTCATACCCGGCGCTCGTCATTATACTCACGCGACTTCCAGGTCTCGGCCGCCAAGAGCGTTGGGTTTAATGCGAGTGTTGCCGCACAAGTCTTCGCCGTTGGGTGCGTACGACTATGGCCGCATAGTACGGTACTTCGGAGCGCTGACCACAGTCACCGTGGCGTAGGTTGCTTGTCTTCTTGATCTTCATACTATACTTCCAATCGTTCAGGGCACGCCTTGCGCCCACCCCGTTGCGCCAGAAGATGATAATCATGGTTCACTTCGCCACACAACTGGTGCGTTTTATCGGATATGAACACCTCTGAGTCGCTCGCCTCTCACGCTGCCTCCTCCTCCAGTTTATTATCCTGCTATTGGAAGGTGAGATCCATCCCTGGTCTCAGCAGTACGATTGTTGCTCATGAGATCATATAGGAATGAAGTCGCTCCTCAATATTACTGTGAGCGAACGAGCCGCTCGACGTAGCGTAGACTGATACAGGCTACTAGACCTTGCTGAACTCGCTCAACTTCTTCATCAACACCGTCTTCCCGTCTTTGGCCTCATTCGACCACCCGCCAGAAGACCTTTTGTCAGCGTACCAACAAATTGGACTCAGTCTCCCCGAACTCTCTCAGAAGCTGTCGAACAAGACCGGACACCTCCCGCCCGAATTGCTCAGCAGCCTGATCGCTGAGGTTCCCGACCTCACAGAGGAAAGGTTCAAGCGGATCGAGTTCACTTTCAGGGCTTTCGCCGCAGCACTTCAAGCGCTAGGAAACGTGAGGTTCCCCCGTTCACCCGGCAAGACAGGTTTTGACGTGTACTTTCCACAGACGTTCAAGGTGCTCGACGACAAACAAAACTCAAAGTTTAGTTCCTACATCAGCGACGACAACTTGAACGGCTTCGCCGTCAATGGTGCGCACAACGTCTTGAGCTCAGGCATCGATGCCTGAATTTTGTTGCTCTTCACTCGCTTTCAGATACCGTCTGGGCAATGCAGCATCTCAACACCACTGCAATCTTCCCTCCGTTCCTCGAAGACATCGCTGGTGCAACAGCCGCTGAGAAGTTCGCACCGGCAACATGGGTCAGCGCTGTGGCAGGATTCTTCCTCCTCTCGCTGGCCTTGCTCATGACATTCAACGGACTCCACAAGAATTGTGCGTCTATGATACCGAGACCAGGCTTATAAATAACGCACTGATCATGATGCGCCTCTCCGGCATGTATAGGTTTCGAATGGTACTCGCTTCTCTCCCGCATCATCGGAGGAGTCGCCGTCGCCCTGCTTGCTTTCGTCGACTTCAATCCGACAGATCTCATCATTTGGGTGGGCACCGGGTGGTTGTGAGCAACTCTTCCGCCTTGCCATATGTAACCGGAACCTGAACTCCCTTCGTCTAGCCTGCCAACTATCGTCATTTGCTACTTCATCCTCTACGTGGTTGACTATGTGAGTCGCCTCACTATTGAATGACATTGTCTTATGATCCATTCAGGTCATTGCTGTAGTCGCAGCTCGGGTGCTACATAGGGAAGAGCAGCAAGCGCTCTATAAACCGACGCTCAACACCTCCGAGACGGGCTACGTCATGGAGATATCGGCTCGAACTCCCGCAGGTCGAGCACACGACAAATACGAATGAGGGCTTGCAACTCGTAGCGCTCCACACCACTGTAGGAAGGGACGTTTCTATGTAATATATGTGCGAGGATGACTGTAACGACCTGGTCCAGGTGTTCATGTCGTCAGTCTATCCCCTCCCGCGGCGCACCCCTATGATACTTTCTTGGGCGCAATTACAGCGTGAACGGTATGCGAATGCGATAGAAAACAGTACGCGCCGACGGCGATGCTGTCAGCGCCACACCCGCGCAGTCAGAGTGAGTGCGATGGCAGACTCCGGGCTCGTGTCAAACCGAGTGCGCACCGCTCGTCACGGGGGTAACAAGCGTGTTGTCGGGCCAGATTTCAATTACAATACGCGAAATAGGACGGACAGCGGCAAAGCGAAGTTCTGGGCGGAGCGAACACACAGGACAGGTGACAGGCGACGAGAATAAATGGGTGTAAGGAGGGAGAGCAGTCCTTGGGAGACGGAACGAGAGTCATTGTCCGAAGAGGCGTTCACGGTCAAGGGGTGTGTTACGAGCGTCTGAAGAGATGATCAATACCCAACCATAACAGCGAGCACAGTGCTTACTATAGCTCTGCATAGCGTACAGATTCATCTACGGTATCGGTGTAGAGTCGATTCCAAAGTCGAAGATCGCGAGTTCACGCGTCAGGACGCCAGCCAGGATCCTGCACCGGCCGCCGACTCATTTGGAACGCGATCACAAAGAGTATAAGCATGAGCGCAACGAGCGCAACACGCTTGAACAGCATCCCCGACCCGCGCTGCTCCGAGCGCAACCGGTCCCAGTCTATGCGCGAGTGGAACGGTCGCCCCGTCCCTGTTCCGTCGGCGAGCTCGTCCGCGGCCATGAGCGGCGCGTCCTCGATATCATGGTCGTCGTCCAGCTCAGACGGGCTCGTGGGCCGTCGCGGCAGATAGGGCAGGACTTTCGGCGACGAGGGCATGGTGACGGTGACTGGCCAAGCGGCACTGGCGACCGCGACTTTCCGAACAAGTCCCTTGGGTTGTATATCCTCAAATGCATTGGAGAAAATAAACAAGCCGTTCATGTGTACAGTATACAACAGCATCTGCGCCATTACGCATCCCGCTTCGTCCGACTACTTTGCTGTTCACGTTCACTGCTCGTTCACGAACACGGCCGCCATGCCCTGAGCGCACACAACTTCGTCAGTTCTTCTTCACAACGAGTGTCGCATAGAACGTACCATGCCGCTGCCAATGCACATGCTCGTCACGAAGATCTTCTCGCCCGTGCGCTTTGCGCGGTTGAGACCCGTAGCGATCTGCCGCGAGCCCGTGGCACCGAGCGGGTGCCCAAGAGCAATAGCGCCGCCATGAGGGTTCACCTTCGACTCGTCGAGACCGATCTCACGGATAGACCACCACGCCTGCGTTGCCTGTGGTGCGGGTCAGTACAACACGTGATGGACAGCGACTGTAGTACGCACGAAGGCCTCGTTGATCTCGTAGAAGTCGACATCCGTCTTCGCCAGTCCAGTCTTCGCGAGCACCTTCGGGATGGCGTAACCGGGACCAACACCCATGATCTTGGGCGGTACACCAACGACAGAGGCGGCAACGAACTTGCCGATGATGGGAAGACCGAGCTTCTTCGCGACGCTGCGGCGCGCGAGGAGGACGGCGGCAGCACCGTCAGAAACCTGGGACGCGTTGCCGGCGTGGGTCGTGCCGCCGGCCTTAAACGCCGGCTTAAGCTTGGAGAGGCTCTCCTTTGTGACGCCGTCGCGCACACCGTCATCGCGGTCGACGATAATCTCCTTGCCGTCCTCAGTGGTGACCTTGACCGGTACGATTTCGTCGCGGAACCAGCCCTCCTTCTGCGCCTTGGCGGCCTTTTCGAATGAGCGGGCAGCGAACGCGTCGAGGTCGTCGCGCTTGAGGCTGTACATCTCTGCGACGTTCTCGGACGTGATGCCCATGGGAACCAGGCAGTCGGCAGCCTCCTCGTTCTCCATAATCTTGTCCGAGAAACGCGCGGCCATGGCGCCGGCACCGTAGCCATGGGTCATGCTCTCCACGCCGGCGCCGATACCAATGTCGATGCTGCCCGACGTGATGGCCGCCGCAATTTGCGAAACGGACGTAAGACCGGACGAGCACTGGCGGTTGACGGTGGCAATGGGAACCGAGTTGGGGATGCCCGCTGCGAGGGCGGCCATGCGGGCAGCGGTTGCGCCGCCGCCAGGGGGGAGAACGTTGCCGACGATGATGTCGTCAATGAGCTTCGGGTCGAGCTTCGCGCGCGTGTAGACGGCGTGGAGCACGTTGCTGAGCAGCTCCTCGGGCATCGTGTCCTTGAAGCCGCCCTTCTTCGCCTGCGTGCCTGCCGTCAGCATCGCAAGACCCGGTGACGCCCAAGTTTCGCACCTTTGTAATCGCCGTACGCAACGCAGAGACGATGACCACGTCGTCGTCGTTCTGGGCGAGCACCTTGGCCTTGCCGGACGTGCCCAAAAGTTGCTGGAGTTTGGAGGCCATTGTGGTAGAGAGCAGAGAGTGGGTGTGGGGGACTTAGCGCAGCCGGGGTAAAAGAACCGCTCGGATTTCACGTGCTCGTCCTCTCTCCGGCTCTCGCAAAGGTGCGACTCGTTACTCACTCATCTATCCCCGTCTATACCCATTTTATTCACGTGCATACCGCGAGACTCGTGACTACCGCATATACTATGTAGGAACAAAACTTGAAGAAAGCAGGTGCGAATATATATGATGACGCAAGAGGCATTTCTAGACAACATAGCAGCGCTGGCGAGGTATCTGCTCTCCGTTGCATCGTATGCAAGCATATGCGCGGTGTTCCTGCGCTTGGGCTCATAGAATGACGCACGCACGCAGGAGACTGTTCTGCAGCCTCGCGCAGTCACAAAGTCGCCAACAAGCTGGCACAAATTGCGGTCGCAAGCCTTGGCTGTATTAAACACAAACCTGATATACAATGGTCGACAGCATGCAGCTAACGGCTTGCCAACCTGCTGCTGCCCGTAAAACCGCGGAACCAGGATCTGAGGAAACCAACGCCCTCGCCCTCCTTCACCGCCGATACCCTGCGCGACGCGCCGCCAAAGAAACCGCCGATGAGGCTCCTGGCCCATGGAAACAGAGTAAGCGTTGCTATACTCCTGCAAAACGCGTCAGCAAGGTCTTCATCGGCATTCCTGACCGCGCGAAACGCACAACACGGTTCCCTGCAGGTACTGCGCGATGACCTAAGAGCAAAGGTCCTGTCAGAGTGCTCGAAAGGTACTCGAATAGACACACCTGATCTCGCAAGGACATCCATAGTAATGCGCCCCATTGTATGTCGCGAATGAGGTCCAGTTCGTGTGACGAGCGGGCGGTTTGTACGAGCGCAGCTTCCTCGGTGAGACTTGCTTCGTGGTCGTCAAGCTCAGCGCCAGAGTCAACGTATTTCGTCGCCGAGCGTAGAAATGTTTGCTCGAAGCGTAAATCTGCGTAGATAGACGCGTTCACCAAAGGCGTCAGTGGAAGTTGTGCGCGGATGACGGACCTGGTAACGGTATGGACGGCGCTGTCGCGTGCGGATGACGTGCAGACTCGGCAGGGTACGCATCCGACCCGAAGAGCTTGTCGTCACCGTGCTTGACGGCGAGGGACGGATTTATCGCAGCCATGGAAGGAACTCAAAGTCAAGACGCGACCCGGCTGCTCCCGCTGCCATCCCTGCACCACCGAGATGAATCCCTACATAACCTTCAAATATATACGATCGATGAAACATCATGCGGGCACATCCTGGAGTTGAATACCGAGCCACGGTCACCCATTGCTAGAGCCGAGGACTTGTTGTGCACGCGTTCAATTTCTCTGTCGTATTGCCATGGGATCATGCATTGCACTATGACAACGACTCCAATATGCGCTCCGCGTCCTGTTCCACATCCTTGCGCCAAGTCAGATGTTTCGGCGTCCAACCCAACTTCCGCGCCTTGGTCGGAACTGCGAACGAGTTGTTGCAGACGTACGGCAGGATCGGGTTGACGACCGCCGCCTCGTCCAGAGTCACCTGCTGCACCTCCGCCGCGGGTATGATACCGCGCTTGAAAAGAGCCTCCGCGACTATCTCCATTATCTCGCCGTGCGTGTGCTTGCCGCTGCTGACGAGGATGAACTTGGAGTACGGCGAGCTGCGAGTAGCGCGTGTCTCCGCGCTGAGTGCCTTCTTGATGATCAGCTCGTAGACGTCGATGAGGTCCTCTAGATGGACCTTTCATGATTGTCAGCAGCCTTTTACTCGCTTCTGGGTCGTGCACAGACATTATCCCACGTCGAGGTCCCGTCGCCCACACGTATCACCCGCTTCGTCGCTAACGAGAACTTGAGGAGGATGGGGAGCATCATCGTCTCCCGCGCGACTGGACCGCGAGACGGGCCATAGATCATAGGCGGCGCAATGATCCACCCGTCAATGACCCCTTCCGCGTCTGCCTCAAAGATCCTACACACAGTTCATCGCCGTCTAGAGGCGCAGTGTGGAGTTGACTCACAGTTTATCGACAGGCCGAGGAAGACGATCGTCCGGGAGGGTCTTGATGCGCTCCTCGTCTGCATCCTGTAGCACCAGACTGCCTGAGCCTCTGTTCCGGGCGTGTACTGCGTTGCACATACATCGTATGGAGCAGCGGCAACGTCGGGGTCGAGTACACCCGCGGCTTTGTCACCGAGCACATTCGCCCCGCTGGTGTGGATAAGCACCGGACGACGGCCAGTCTGCTTGTAGCGTTCCTTCATCCCCTCCAGGATCGCGCGCGTAAGGTTCACATCTGTGCAGTCGGCGGTGTTGACGACGACTTCGGCCGCAGCACTCGCAGTTCGTATTTTCTACACATGCACAAATCAGAGGGAGTCGTGACCGGAGACTAGCCATGGGCCGTACGCACGTCGAGGTCCTTGTGTGTTCCGTGCACGACTTCGTGTACGCCTGCCGCCTTATAGAGCGGGATGACGGCTTCCGAGCGTATGAGAGCTGTAACGTGGGCGTTTGGAAGCAGCTTCACAAGACGCGTGAGGAGTGGGCCTGCGAGTAATACCAGACAACGGTCAATCAAGGTAGATCGGTGGCCTTGCGACGCACCTCCGACATATCCCGTAACGCCGAGGAAGAACACTGGCAGCGCGTCCTGCGACATCTTGGGGCGAATAATGAGCGTGCTGCCTGAAGCGTCGGTCTTATATCAGCATGAGCTTTGTCAGCTGGGCGATCGCGCCATAGAACAGAGCTAAGAAGCTTCGTACCTGTTGAGCCCATTGCAGTCGACACTGCGGGAGGCTCCGCGGATGGTTTTCATTCGAGCTGGTGACCAGCCGGTCATCCGGATTTCGTTCACAAGCCGTTATGACCAGCCGGTGCACGTCGGCGAGGCGGGAGACGATATCCTGCGTGAATGCTCACAGCGCTATGAAGAGCACCGTCACATCGTGCGCAAGGTTTTCTCGCGGCATTGCCCAGTGAGATAAGTATCCTCGCCAGGCGAGTTTCCGGCCTGGTGTCTTGATCAGCGCCAGAGTCCACCAAAATCCCTACGGCGTGCAGGAATGTTTGCTCGAAATGCATATCTAGACGATATAGTTCACCCAAAGCCTCGATGCAGAGGGCGCGTGACGCGCGTAAGTCGTGAACCCGGCAGTGGTATGGACGGCGCTGTCGCGTGCGGGCGACGTGCAGAGTACGCGTCCGAACCGAACAGTTTAGGTACGAGGCTTGACGGCGAGAGGGGGGTTTATAGCAGTCATGGCAGAAAGTCAAAGTCAAGACGCGAACCGGCTGCTTCCGTGTGTCCCGAAGTATTCATCACCAAGATAACCCCCAAATAGCCTCGTAATCCTTCAGAAGCGTTACAATGAAGCACAGTCTATGAAGCGTCGCGGCGTGCAGATCCTAAAGTTGAATGTCGAGCGACGGGTCTCCCATTACTACAGAGCCAAGGAAAGACCGGCCGAGCCGATAGATGTGCTATTTACTTGTCGCGTAAAAATGCGCGGTATGCGGAACGAGAACGAGAAAGAGTCAGAGTCAGAAATCGTAACTAGATATCCAGGTAAATGTCTCCAAGTGCGCTCTTGGAAATTAGATGAATGCAGCAGCCACTGCAGCAACCACGGCGACGAGTGCGCCCGACACACGGAGAGCGCCTGCTGCGCCAGTGCCGTCGGAGTCGCTGTCACCGCCAGACGTCGTGCCCGTACCAGTCGGGAGATCGGACGAGCCGGTAGGAGTGCGGGTGACCGTCGAGCTGTCGCCGAGAGGGAACGCAGCCTTGCCCTCGTTGGGTGACGCGCCAGCAGCAAGGACAGCGCCAGACATGCCTGCGAAGTGCACCTGCTGGTCAATGGGCGTCGCCCAGGAGTTGTCCGAGCCACCGAAGAACGATTGGAAGTGACTGTAATGGAGGCAACAAAGGCAACCAAGCCCGATGTGAGATGTAATATTGCAATCACGCACACTCCACGGAAGACAGATGCTGCTGATGTGCGGATCTCAAGCCCAGTAGCCTGAAGAACGCTCTTGCCGTTCACGAAGAGCTCAAGCTCGCCATCCTTCTGACCGACGGTGTTAAGCTTGACACGCTGTGCTACGGCGGTCCAGTCTCCGGTGGCGAACTTGAACGAGCCACGGGCGACGGAGACACCGTACGAGTTGTCGATGACGGTGTTCTGCAGCTCTGATAGCGCAGCTGTGTTGTCGTCTGTTTCCGGCACATACGCGTAGATCTCGCCTGCACCTGCCGTGCTGTGTGCCACAAACGCGTTTAAGTTTCACTAATGCGGCGCAGCAATGAGCAGCTCACCGCCACATGAGGCGAAGGTCGAAGCATCCAGCGCGATCTTCTTGACGACCTCCAGAGCACGCAAAGGCCTCGTCGGCACTGGCACCGCCGTCTGTAACCGAGAGGTGAGTGGCGTACACGGAGACAAAGAACGCGCAACGCACAAGGGCCAGGAAGCTTGCCTCCCTTGCTGTGGAGCTGGTGGTTAGGCGACGAAAGCTTCTCATCGCGTGTGATACGCACACAAATTGGAAGCCGGTCGGGAAATACACGGCGTACGAGAACATAATCTGGGTTGTGCTGGCGTCGCTCCAGTCGTGTCCAGAAGGGCCAGGGAAGTAGAAGCCTATTCCTCCACGAGGCTCCCCCGTAGGGTTGTAGCTGCCCTTGGGATAGGTGGCGAGCCAGGCGGACGTGCCATTGGGTGCGCTACCCGGCGCCGTGACGACGGAGAAGTCGAGGTCGTGGAGTATTTTGGTGACGCCGAGAACGGTGTTGTCGAGCTTGACGAGGTCGACACCGTTCACGCCAGGCGCGGCGGGCAGGGTGGACCAGGCGGAGGTGACTGGGAGCGGGAACATGTCGCCGGCGTCGAAGGCGCGCACGGCGAGCGGCGCGAGCGTCGTTAAGAGTAGGGAGCGTGTGTTGAGCATGGCGTTGAGTGTGGACAAGTGCTGTGCGAGCGACGAGGGAGATAGACAGACAATGACAACCAGGCGCAGCAAGGTAAGAGCCAAGAAATATGACAACTCCTACCGGCGCTTCACCGACGTATAAGATCCTTGGCGCGCGGGCTCGCACGGCCGGCCCGGGAGCACAGCACGCGTCGTCCACATCCTCGACAACATAGGCCAAAGACGATCCGCAACTCCCCAGGAAATCTCTTGCGTTCTCCAGGTCAGAGCAGTCATCCCAGTGTGAGGTCGGAAGCTCTATGGTTGCTGCAGCCTAGACTGCCGTCGCCAGATTGGGTAATTCCGCGGGAGCAGCTTCAGCGCATCATCCAGCGGTCAGGGATGCCTGGTCACACCTATCTCGAAGGCTGGAACGAGATCTCTGCGCGCGTCTCCAGGCACACGAGCAGGAGCAATGCATGTCGAATGGTCCAAGGATGCTCCGGGGCTTGCAGTCTGCGCTTGACCGGGGCGTCGTCCGGTTACACGCGTACGCCTGCTCGTGCGGTCCTGGAAGGAGAGATGAATATGATCTGGGAGCTCGTCACCGCCAGCAGGAATAACTGTGAGATGTCGATTGAAGCGGCACAGAAGGCACGTTCCCTTGATGTGTCCAGAGCTGCTCCGGAGCTGCACGAACCCTAGCGACTGCAAAGACGCTGTCGCTGGGAATCCTGAGAGGAGGCGGGTTTATCCCAACCTCCTGTCCTTGCCGTTGAGTTGCTGCGACCCCCTGAGACCGTCCTGCGGTCGATCCGCTGAAGGGTGCGAGAGCAAGAGACGATGGCGATCTCAATGACGGGAGGCAATGCAGCGAGTTAAAAGCCATCTCTTCGAGGTAGGGTCCTGGCCGAGAGTCCGATGTACCGCCGCTATATGACAGACTCAGTGCCAAGTACCTGCGCAGAGGACTTGCTGATAGCCAAGACCAGTGTTTATTGAGTATCGAAGCACTACTGTCGAGAGAAGACAAAAATGTACTGGATTGAACCTTGAAAACGGGTCAGCTATGCTGCCAGGAGCGTACGGGGGTCTGTCCCGCGGCAGTATGAAGCGTCTCCATTACTGTCCTCACCCTCGCACACGTTGACAAGAGAGATATGTTACGATGTCTGAGTACCGTGTGTCGTCTTGGGCAACAATCCTGACTTTTCCCAGACAGGGTTGCATGTACTCTGATTCACAGCGCTGACTGGGTGGTGGTAAGCAACGGGGAAAGTGGCCGGCGTCGACGCATCGCCACTTGCAACGATAGTAAGTTATCCTGAGGCTGATGTCCGACTTGGACCCTCTCGCAGTCTGCAATCATTCTGCCACTGCTGACGTCTCTAAAATGTACGAGCTCGAACTTGAATGCGGATGAACAGCCCAAGTCGGACCCTTATTGCTATGTAAACCCCTGCTACGAGGAGCGTGACCGCTGCACTGCTACGCTCACGCCCTGCCGATCACTTCGCGAATATAACCGCAAACACACGCTGACCCCCGGCCTACTCGCAGATCCCCTCCCCTCTCCTTTCCTTTGCTTTCCATTCTCTTTCGCAGTTTTCACTTGGTTTTTTTTCCCTTCTACTTTATTTCGTTTCGTTTCATTTCCTCTTCCTTTTGGCGCTATGCGGGGCTTTCTTTCTTCGACATTCATTCTTGCCCTCGCAGCATCGGCAGCGTATGCGAAATTGTTGATCGACTACCATGGCGGCGACGACCCGAAGAATCTCGGTGCCATCGAGCTGGAGAGCTTCAACCTCGGCGACCATGTTGCGGCGGGATCTGGGGGCAGCGATGTCTTCATCAAGGCCGAGACAGATACGACGCTGAACCGACCGGCGCTTCACTATAAGCGCTCTGAGCACTATCGCCGAGCTGAGATGCGTATCCTCGACCACGACATCGAGGAAGACAAGACGTACTACGTCGGGTTCACCTTCCGCCTCTCTCACTCCCGCAAGGGGCTCGTCTTCTTCCAATGGTGCGCCGACGACGTCCGCATTTCATTCACTCGGCGTCTCATGGGATTATAGGAAGAAGGCCGATAAGACTGCCGCACCTCAGCAGAACATCCCATTCCACATGGAGTTTGAAGGCGAAGATGAACTGGTGAGCCCTTCCGTCGTTCGATGCTCAAGGCGCGACTAACGCGCTGCAACAAGACGCTGGGATACACAACACCGGGTGAGTATTGCTCGAGCGGCACCGGTGAAGCGCGCTGAACATCGCCTCAGGGGGTAACGGATCCCAGCGTGAACCAGTGTGGCACGGAAAGTTCAGCACCGGCAACAGCGAGAGCGACGTTCATAGTGTTGGCTTTGCCATCAACACGGCAAACGACGGCAGCGGCTGGCTCGAGTTCTACCTTGACGGCAAGAAGCAGACCTTTGACAACGGGAAGGACCGCCTCGAGAACGTCTACCTGCTGACCGGGCGCACGTACCCGAAGATCGGTGAACCACATCCCAAACGTCGAGAGTAACCGCTGACTGGCACACACAGGCATCTACCGCGGGGAGGCAGCGCAGGGCGACGAGAGCAATGCTGCGGATCATACGTTCAATAGGTGCGCAGATACCTCCGACGCTTTCGAATGACACTGGTAGTGACTTGAGTGCCAGCTACGTGTACCGGGTGCAGATTTCGGACAGTAGCCTCGACGAGATTGCAGAGGCAGCCGGTCTGGACGGTGGGTCGACACCAGAGCCTTCTTCCACGACAATGCCGCCAGAGACCATGATGCCGCCATCGACCTCGCAAGAGCCGGTACCAACAGAGACTCCGTCTCCACCACCGCCTTCGAAGCCGACTTGCAGCAAGAATAAGAAGCGTAGTCGCAGCCGTCTCCACCGCATCCACTCGGCGAAGTAATGGCGATCCTCGCGATGCCAACGTTGCAGGTCACGCGCCAAGAAGTGTTAGATATTTGTCTTTAAGTTATAAATCCATCCCTTTGTCATCACTGTTCCATCTACGTGCGCGGCACAAGTCTACAGCGAAACTCAATGGGTGTACTGGGTGCAGATGGTAAGTATATCAAATGCCCCATTCGAACTCAACGTACTTGGCCATTGCCCCTGTCCACTCAACTGTCGTAGTCACAACCTCGCCATCCGCGTCCAAAGCGGGCAATACTGTAAACGACGACAATATCGCTACCACCATCATGAAGATGAAGTTTTCCGCGACGAGCTGCCCGACACAGACTCTGCAACTGATCTCAGACCTGTGAACGTGCACAGCTAAACGCTGCGGCCCACCTTCGACCAAACCCGAATACGTATGAAGGATCCAGCGGACGGCGTGAATCATCTAGGTAGCGGGCAGGGTCAAAGTCGTTCAAGGTATCCTTGTCAGGTCCGGTACGAGAGACGTTCCTTCGCAATGTAAGACGGTTAGAACGAGAAAGCCTAGTGCGAGTAGGGTCACCAGATATTTGGTATGATCGTCGAGCCTCGAGGGATGAGATAACCTGAGGAACTGCATCATTGTCATGTGCGCTCTCTTGATCGCTGATCGTACCCTTGTATACGTCGTCCTGCGTGGTCACGATGCGATGCGGGATGCCTATAAAAAACGTCAAGTTTGCGAAACAATGTGCCGCATCGACCAACCTAATGCCACTGCCGGCTGCCAGCGCAGTGTCTCGTTGATAACAGCGTTCACGTATGGGAGGTGCGCGCGATCAGCTGGCGTTGCAAATTGAGACTTCCTCGGACCACCATAAAACCCGTCCACCTCGGCTTGTGCCAGCGTCTACGCGAAATCAGAAAGGGTTCCCGCCTCATGAGGACCACTCGCCTGCACGTTGGGATGCATCAGCATCGCCGCAACGAAGCTGCAGAGTGTTGAATTTGTCTTGAACGATTAAAACTGGTCAGCGCCATAGAGTCGGAGCTGGATTATATCTCAACCTACCGTGTCGACGCCAGCTGAGGAAGAGGTGAGAATGGCGATGGTACAGACATACGACAGTTGACGAACCGTTATACATCGAGCGCGCCACTTGCTTGATATCTTCAGGCTCGTACTGTTCCGCGTCAGGCGAACTAGTATCGCTCATATCCGATAGGAGGAGCGACACAAATGACGGAGGAGCCCTGCCAGTAGCCTCGGCTTATTGAGTACACGGGAAGGTACCCTCCCAATAACACTCACCATTTCCTCTACGACGTGCCGGAATGGAAGTTCCGCTTGACGTTCGCGTACTTCCCTAGCTTCCCTCGCTTCTCGTTGAAAGCCTGCAAAGGGGAACCACGCCGGCACGTATTTCACTTTGGAAAGCATTAGCGCCACCTGCCGTGTTGCCTTGGAACTTACAAATGTGAATTATATCGACGAGATATCGTCCAGGCTGTAGAGCCTTAGCAAAGAAGGCAATAGACGCTTCCGCGTTCTTGACGTGCTAATTAATATCCATGTGTTCAGTATAAACGATGATGTGATCCTACTCCACGAACCTCATGGGATGCGTCGTCAACTTGGATGCCGTACACAAGGCCCATGATCGAGCGTATGGCCGCAAGTCGAATTTGAGGTAGGAACTCAGCATCCTCGTGCGGTCTGCGCGTGTGGGTTTCGACCATAGTGTTTACGAATTGAGTAACGGCATCCTGCTGAACCGGTTCGTATCTCTCCGCAGCTGAAGTGCCGAGCGCCATACGACAAAGCTTGCGATAGCGCCTAAGAACCGGGCCGTCCTGTTTCAATGTCACCGTCTCCAGCAAGGTAAGACTCCGGGACTCTGGCTTGCGGGTAGGACGCACAGAACTGAACCCCATTAACTCGTTAGCCATAACAGTCTCGGGCCTGTCCGAATAAAGGGCGCCACGTTTGTCCAGTAGATCGTTCATTGCTTCCAGAGTCTGGAGGACGACGATCGTCTTGCCACCGGGTAGGCTGAGCGACATGACAGGACCTTCACGTTGTCCCAGGCTCATTAGCAAAGAGACGCAATCACACTTACGACGTACCGTACTGGTCAGCCCATTCGCTGAGCTGAAGCCAAATCTTGCTTCTGGGGAAATCTTTGAGATTACCTAAAAGCCAGTGTCGCGGCGGCCCTGGAGGCAATGGCGCGCCGGCGCTTGCTTTCGAGCGGTTCCAAGCCAGTGCTGCGCTAGTGACGAGAACAGCGACTACGATGGCGTCTGTGAAAGACGGCATGCTGGGCCAGGAGGAGGTGACGGTCAAGAGAAAGAAGGGATGCGGCTCAATCCGGATCTGCAGGACTTCCACATTCGGTTTGAGGGCCACACTAGTTCATACGGCGTATTCGTCCCACCGGACTCCCACACGCATCTCAACGAAGTCTCAATGACATCGCTATCATAGCATCACCAGATCGTAAAGAATATTACATACCCAATGTCTAATCGTCATGCCGGCCCGGATCCACCTTGCCACTGCTCGTTGTATGCTGGAGGAAGCTCCTCCGGCGATGCATCCGCGGCTGCACCCGCGTCACTATGCTGAATCACTGGACGCGCCGTGGGGGCAGAGGTGGCCGCAAGCGTCGAACTCCCAGCCTGCGACTGAGCTTGAGGAGCTTCAACGGGCTTAGGGGGTGTCTTGACATCGCCTATGCTATCGTATTCCGGCTCTCCAAGCTCCGATGTCGCGCTCAGAACGAACTGAGGGCGGCCTGGGGAAAGTGGACGAGTACCGGCCGGAGCTGTGGTCGGTGGCGAGTACGATGTGTGAGACGAATGCGTCGAGTTTCGCGAAAGGAGCGGCTGGACCGACGACGGAGCGGGAGATGCCAGACTGCTCTGGTACGAAGGCTCCGCGCCGTACGCAGAACTATGCCGGCGGATGTCGTAGGGATGAGCCAAGGGCATCTGAACCGGAGCGCGATCGACGGCAATACTGTGTCTGGCTGTCGGTGGGACGAACAGACCAGGCGGTATTGCGGTTCCGTAGGGCGAAGAGGAGCTGACGGAAATAGGACGCGATATGAAGGGAGAATCCGGTTCGCTCATGGGTGTGATGACGGGAAGCGTAGGCTGAGTCGTTGGCAGCCCCTTTAGCGAGTCGCTGTCCGACTTGTTCACCTTGGAGCGCTTCCTCCGCCAGAAAAGAAGCCAAAGAGCCAGGAGTGCGAGCACGACAATCGCTCCTACACCACCTCCTATAGCAGCCCAGGGTGGCCCGTCGTTCGTGTTCGAAGCAGCGGAATGATCACCGGATGAAGTCCCGGAGCCGTCTTTCGAGGACACCGCACGAACAGGCGTATAGCTGTATGAAACATCGTCAGAAGGGCGTCAAATGCCATGGACTCGTGCACGCACACGAATCGGTCAATTTCGCAGACATTCGGGTAAGACTGCGCCACGACCTTGATGACAATGGTATGTTCTTCGTCATCTGCAAGGTCCTCCTGAGAAAAGAGAAGGATGGGCGCTCCAGTTTTGTCAGCGTTACTCGTGACGTTGCCGTAACTTTTGCCATCGAGCTGCACGCTGCAGGGGCCGTGATACGGACCTGTGAATGCTGTAAACGCCACGTGCATGATCAGATGCCGCGGGAGGACGAACCCGTGTTCGACCAGTATTCGATATACGTCCCTAATGAGCTCGATATTCAGCGAAGTCTGCCGTAAGTAGTACGCTGTGAAGCGCCTGCGTACCGTTGAACTTCCATGTAATTGTGGCGCCATAGGTGCTCGTAAACGTATCGGAATTGTTGTAGAGCTCGAAAGTCGTGTCTTGGTCAACGTGCCTTGTCCAAGTTTGACCTGCCGGCTTGTAGACGATGGACGGGTTTGTATCGTCCACTACGATGTCAGCGGCTGTCGCCACAGTCGCCGCACCGATGAGCAACACGAAGACGTCCACAGACAACATGGAGGGCAGAGTCAAAGAACTGCTTGTCGCTAGCGCAGCGAGACATCCTTAGGCGATGCTGCACCAGGCTAGTGAGACACGTTAAAGTTGGTCTTGACCGGGCATAGGGCGGAGCCAAGACGGAGATAAGCCGGCGTATCTCCTGAGCGGTCGAGGCCTAGAAAGGGGCACGATTGTCGCGAATTATGACGCGCGAACGACGCAAGCTCAGCGCTCAGTGTCTATGCTCTGAGGCCATCCAAATGTGTATGAAGCTCCCTTGTCGGCATCGTGCCTGACCAGTTCAGATTCAGGGATCGGCAGTGCAAGCGCCTCGATCGTACCTGCTGAGCGCTGAGCGCTGAGCGCCGAGGCAATGGCGGAAGAAGGGTGTGTACGTGTCTATCGAACGAGCAGTTCTGCCGGGTCTCAGCGAAAGACGAGAAGCGAAGCCGGGGGTGACATGCACCAGAGAAGACCTGTCCAGACCCTCTCAAGTCGAGCATTACTTCTGTGGTCTCAAAGAGTCTTGGACCGATTGGCTGCTTGAGCGTCCTGCGACCGGCTTTCCACCGGAGGTCAAATGCAGGGCGAGTTGGGCTTCGTCGAAGGAGGTCGAACCTTCATCCTCCATCTGATGTAGCGTGGTTCGCAAACAGCCATCGATGTCGTACGCCGTGACCTCAGAGTCTCTCAACATGCA
>KV425967.1:6021-60621 GCA_001632375.1 Exidia glandulosa HHB12029
GCAACTGGTAGTCCCGAGCGTTGGGAGAACATTCCCGCCGAGGCGGCAGGTATTCCCGGTATCGCGCCGAACCTCATGAGCTTCTACGGTGCGTCCGCCTAACTCAACGCCAACCCCTACGGTACGGCCGTTCTCACGCAGTCCAATAGGTGGACCACGTTCGTGCATCGGATTTCGGTTCGCGATTGCAGAAATGAAGTCACTCCTGTTCCACGTCATACGCGGCTTCGAGTTCAAGTTGGCTGTCGACGAGGATGCACTCTGGAGTAGGAGCGGCATCCTTATGCGCCCACAGCTTCGGGGTTCGAACAAGACCGAGCTTCCCGTCGTGCTTACCCCGCTGGGGTAGTATGTAGCTACCATAAATCGTACAAGGACACTTCTGCCCATCACTCGAGGTGCACCAGCGCTGCTGTTCGCATCGTATACGTCTCCGTCCTCAACAAAGAGTGATTCAAGGTCACCAAGTTAGACTTGAACAGTCGAAGCATAGTAATCAATCTGGCATGATACTGGCGGGTGCGTGTTAGCTGGAGAAAAGGGGGCTGGACGGAGTGCGAAGTCGTTCCGCGGCTTGACCTCATCCCATCACGTCCGGCTTGAGTGGACCACCACATTTACTATCATGACCCTGCGCGCTCTACTATACTCCATCGTACTGTCTCGCTACTCTGTCGCTGCTGCGCCCATAGATGGCGGTCTCCTGCGGACGTCTGTGGATGTTACGACGCTGCGCGTGTTCTGGGTGTTCTGGTGGCTCGTCCTGCTCATCGCTCTGCTCATGCTTGGTGTGCTCTTCGAGGCCTATCTACTCGACATTCGTCTTCAGTCGGCGGCATCTAGGCGGCTCCCGGTGGAAAAGGGCAAAAGCAAAGCCGCACCCGAAGTTACAGCGGTAGCTGTCGCGACGATAGAGCCAGCGCCGTCGAGCTCTACCTTGCCGACGCTCGTTTCTGGTAGCACCATCGCATCAATATCCGCCTCGACCTCGACCTCGACAGTCTTCGCGTTCGAAGAACCCGCGCGCCTGGCGAGCGACACATTCTTCCTTTTCGGCAAGGCGGCTGGTTCGCCCGAATTCAACTCGCCCACTACGTCCCCAAACAATTGTACCTTGCGTGACGCTCAGCACTGCGTGGCTGCCCGAGATTCCTGACGAGGACGGTGCGTTTGTGCCTCCCGCTTACCCACGCCTTTGCTGGTGCTGACGAAGTTCGTTTAGACGACGAGGAGGACGAGTGCCCGCCGGAGCAACTTGGGAGTACGTTCGACTCACCGGGTTAGATGAGTGGGCCCAGTAACCCGTAATATTTTCGAAACGGGTTAGTGGTCACATTTCGAAGCGGCCAGGAGACCAGTGTTCGGTTTTCTGAGAGGTTGTTCTCAATATTTTCAGTGACTAACCCCTTTGCGCAGAAACGATTGGTGTTCGCTGTTGAAAAACAACCAGTAACCAAAATACGCGGAGATGACGAGTCTGAGGTGGAAGATGGTGTCAGATGGCGGTGTTACTGATCGTTAGTAATGGACGCTCTCATCTTAAACCTCTACATAGGACTCGATCTACACTCAGGAAGAGCGTTGAGATGCGTCCGTGTGACGTATAAACCGGCATAGAGGAGCAAAACGACGACTTGCCGTTGCCGACATTGGGTGAGTATCCCATCTCCCAGTTTCCGATTACTCGCCCGTTCTGGCAATAACGGTGAGTGGTCGCTTTCCAGGATGAGTCTCCGCCGAACTAGCTTGCGGTCTCATATTCAATATTGGAGCCGTATTTGGTCTACACCCAGCTGCACAGCTTACGGGATTACGTTTGCGCTCTGCTACCTTCGGCCTGCAGCTGAAACTGCAGATCATAGAGTATCCTAACATCACCAGTCTTCTAATGCACACACCGTTCCGCGTGGTAAAAGAGGTGAGTAACCTGGAATGCAGAAAAGACTGGTCACCTGATACCGGAAACGGTGAGTGGGCAAGTCTCTGAAACTGGACAGTAACCACCAGGCGCAATAACGGTGAGTGGACGGTCCGTGAACAGGTCAGTCACCGGAACAGAGAAATCCGACCAGTGTCCCGTTTTCAGTTTTTAGAAACCGACCAGTCATCTAACCCGGTGAATGGAATGTACTGCAACTTGGCGGGCTTTATTCAATCCTCAACGTGTCGACTATCTCGCTCCCGCTCGGCTCTCCGCGTGCACAGCGGCAGTTCGTCCCGCCTATGCCGCCTCCGTCGTCGCGTAGACAGCAGCTTGCGCGGTCACAGCGCGAGAGGTTGCGGACCGTGAGCGAGCGTGCCGAAGAATCCTCCTAGACTCGTGCGCCGTTCTCCACTCTTCTCTTCGTTGCCTGTTCTACCATTCTCGCTTCATGTATCCATTAGCCATGTCTAGTATGTATCGCGATGTTCACAAACTCTGTTCCAATGACTAGGTACAGTCTGCTCCCGATACTGAGGCTGCAAGTTCGAATCCTTTACCGGACTCGGCCAGTTTCCATTCACGTCCCCACGGGTCGAATACCGCCGCGAGCCTAGGCAGCTGTTCTGGCCCTTTTCTGCAATTGGCAACGCGATTCGGCACCGTGAGCGTCGACGTGAGTGCGTTTCCGACCATCGTATCGTCAATGGTCAACAGGGACAGGAGGGTAATCTATTGAAAACCCCACAGCTGATGCGTCTCCAAACGAAATTTCCGATGCATTGGGAAGATCAAGCCAGTGTAGTAGCTCGCCAGCTGTGCGAATATCCTCCTGCTAGTGCGTAAGCCCCCAAAACAACAGAACGGGAAGTATAACTCACGAGAAAGCTGCCCAGATCGATCTCTCCGAGTCGGCTTGACAAAACGATGTGTGCGCAACGAGGGAAGCTAAATCGTTTCTGCGTTGCGTCCAGAACCGTGGAGAATCCGGCCAGATCAAGAGAGAGGCCGCTCACGAGGTCGAGCCCGACGGGGGAATCGGGAGGGAAATCGAAGCAGGTGTCGGAGGCGCAGACGGCGTCGTCACAGTGTGCCAGTATTTCAGGAGGATCCGTACATATAACCTCGTAGATAATTGGGGCTGTGGGGTCCGCATGAGGGTGCTGCAGAATCCAGTAAACAAATTCATAGACGCGGCCATTTGCAGAAGACTGCATTATGAGTGTCGTCAAGTCGCCCTTCGTCTTCAGAGGCTCCGAAGTTGGAGCTTCGTTTGACAAGTCGACGTCTTGCCTCTGGTGGGGATCTTTCCACGGTTCCAGAGATTCCGAGGTAGTAACGGGTGGCGTAGTCATGGTAGGGAGACGGCGAGGAGAAACAACGTTCGAGATTGCTCGTTGCTGTCTTCTTATATACGCCATGAGAAACAACGACGCGAAAAGACAACGCCAGCAACTACAAGGGAGCACTGCCACTCCGGTCCGGCCTGACATCAGCCACATGCGAGATACAATCCGAACAACGTGAAGCGCGGGGCGCTTCGTCCAAGCTCCGTCTTTGTACTTGACCTCGAGTTACAAGGTGCTGGAATCTCCGGGATCTTGGTGTAAGCAAGGTGATATTGACCTGCCGCGCCGGAAAGTGGACCGACACCGGACGATAGGACTAGTACACAGAAGACATGTCATCGACTGCACGGATGAGGATCGGATGAAGAGCGGCGTCAAATATAGTACCACAGCTCCAACAAGTCTGGATATTGCTGCGCATTCTCATGAGGAATGTCGAAGAGTCGAAGGATTACTCGAGTCTTCGGATACGTCTTCATCGCCTGGATGTGCATCTTCAAGTTCTACATTTGGAGATGCAGTCAGAGATTTCATCCATGCCTCGATGAGCTTGCTGTCGAAGCCCAGTGCCCGCAATACCATCACTACGCTATCAGAAAGTCAATTCACTGCCCCGTGCGTGAAAACCCGGTGGAGAGACGACGTACCGCCGGATCGCAATGCTCTGGGTTCCATTCCGTATGGTAGACACAATGCCGAAGTCGATGAGAACGGGGAGCGACGGACCAGTCTCCAGGAAGTTGTCGCGTTGCCAGAGCATGTTCCATGCGAGCCCCGAAATGTCCGCCGTTGAAACGTTACATGTATGTACTGCGTGTTCTGCAGCGAGGAGCGGGTTCACCTGAGCGTGTCAGACTAAAGTTCCAGTAGGGAGAAGCTCCAGGTGAAGAGGACGTACCACGACTGTCAACGCCTCTTCCATGGTCGCATACCGAGATTTCAGTCGCCGTGCAATTTTCTGATACGACACGGGATCAATCTTTTCCATGATAAAAGCGACAGAAGGTTCGCCGTGCGGAAGTGTTACCTGAACCAACGCGATTAGAGACGGGCGAACTGGTAGTTAGTAAGGGGACACACTTGGAAGAAGCCGTACGCATGGGGAACAATGCTTCCTTGAAGCGACTTCATCTTGCGATACGCCCACTCCTCATCCATTCCGGACATCATACCCCAAAGGTCCCAATCCTTATCGACGTATTGCTCGAGCTCTGGAACGTCCCTGTACAAGGAAACCTGGTATACCTTGACGATGACCTCTTCCACCTTCGAGTCACGACCGGGATCGAGCTCGAAAGTCGCCGTGTAGACCTGACTGAGCAGATCGAGGCCGGTCGCGTGAGGAAGAGGTTGGAGTATGCGTATAGCGGCGTGAGCCTCGCTGAAGGACGCCGGCACCGGACGAGATGGTGGGTAGTCGAAGTGAGCGCACGGGTGCTGACGACAATCAATGAAGTCCTTTCGCCTCGCTTCAGCCTTTTTTTCTTCCAGGTCAGGACTGATGTAACGGTCACCGAGCCGTAGAATAGTCCCAGGGAGCTCTTCCGGCTTGGCGCAAGCTCTCCAAGCCTTCAGTCTGTCCAGCAGGGCACGCTTGCCGTCCGCGTCGAGGTTGCGAAGGTCGAAAAACGGCGCATCTGACATGTGGCGGTAGGCAAGACCGTTGAAGGGAAAAGAAAGCTAACACAAACACACAACAACTCTGCCTCGCGGCGCCGCCACGAATCCTAACATTCCGTGTATACAAACCCTTGTCCCGTGTATATGTACATCACGTACAGCAAAGCAACAACAACGACAATACTAGGCGAACAGCGGACGCGTACACTAAACAGTCAATCCATCCAGAGAAATCTATGAGCAAATAAATCGACTCGGACCGGTCACAGCTGGATCTCGTCCAGCAGCGTCCCAACACGCATGAGTACCGCACACGCCTCGGCCACCTCCCTCGTCCTCCCCTCCGCATTAGCCCCGGCCCCGGGGTCCTCCTCAGCGTCCCCATCATCGACCTCCTTCTTCTTCCCCTTCTTCCCCTTGTTCTGAGAGGGTTCAGGGGTCCGTCCGCGCGAGCGCTCGACTTCGCGCAACCGTTCCAGCATCTCTTTGAACTCGCGGTCCTCTGACGTCTGTGCCCCCGACGTGCCGGAGAGGTATACAGATGCGAGGCGTTCGGAGCCGAAGGAGCCGTCGAGGGCGTTGAGGCATGTAAGGATCGCGTCGCGGTACCTAAACATCCGTGTCAGGTGCGGGAAAGGGGAAAGAAGAGGAACGCACCGTTCACCGAGCACGAGCGGGACGTACTCCACCGCCTTACGCACGAACGCCTTGTGCACGTCCGCACCGTCTCGCATCCTTCCATCCTTTCCGAAGAACTGCACGGCGAGTTTATTGGGCTTGTATCGTACCCTGCCCGTCCCCGTCCCCGTCCTCGCATGACTTGGCTGCCCAGATGAAGGAAGGTTGAACGCAAAAGACGGCTGTGGATACGAAGACGAGAACGGTTGTTGGGAAGACGAAGCTGTAGGTTGCGCGGTAGACGGACGAATCGCAGGTGGTGCGCGACCGAGCAAAGCTGCAGCTGCGACGCGCGCGCTGTTCGCGCGGTGTAACATCTCCTTCTTCGCCTCCGCGTCCGCTGGGTCGGGCAACAGCGCCGTCGGCGACGCAGAACGTTCGACGTCCTGCGACGGTCTTCCTGACATGGGCTGCGGCGAGGTAGGCGAGGTAACCGAACGACTGGGTGGTGGTATCGGCGACGTGACGGATGGCTTGCCGTTCGGTACGGCGCTGTCAACCCCAACGAGAACGAACGACCGCCAGAGCGCGATCTCCAGCAGCACAACGCCGAGCGAATACACGTCATGCAACAAGCCACGAGGAGCTTTCGTACCCCACGTCGTAGGATGCTGGTAAACGTCCGCCCACCATTCGCCTTCCCGTTGATCCTGCCCAAGCCCAACGAGAAACGGTGTACCCAACGTCCACGGGAACCGCACCTTCTCGTCCAACCCGCCATCATCCTCGTCTTTGAACAAGCAGACAACGTTCTCCGGCCGAACGTCACAATGTGCCACTCCACTAGCCGCGTACGCCCATACGACAGCGCGTACTAATCGACGAGCAATGGCAATGCGTTCAGCGAGCGGATGCCGGACGCCAGCGTCGTTCGCGGGATCAAGTAGGAGGTCGCGCAGCGTTCGTGGGTGCGAAAGACCACGCGGAAGCGGGAGGAGGACTTCACATTTCCGTTGTTGCGGGCGCGGGACGAAACCGCGCGAGGAGAGCAGGGCGGTACTGTGATGTCCGGCGGCGGACAGGAGTGCGCACAGATCGCGTACGCGGAGGAGCGTATCGTGGTCTGCGGGATCATACGGTCGATACTCGGCGAGAAACTCTTCATCCCCTTTGAGATGATACAAGGAAGAATGAACATGCAGTCGTTGTCGCGAGGAAGTGGGCACGTCCGGTCCGGAGAGCATGGATTTCAGGCTATCGGTCGGCGATGTGCAGGAGCGGATGGCGATGGCGCGTTGGAGCGGTTTCGAGGATGCACATGCCGGACTAGAAGCCGCTTTGTCGCCCATCTTAGAAGGACCAAGCACAAGCGCGAGCTGGACCGCTCTAACGACGTTCGCGTGCGCTGCGTCTACAGCCACGAGCGCCCGTTCCAACGCACTTCGTCCGACAAGGAGAGCCCACATCTTGCTCTGCTCGCCATCAGCCAGACGCAGAACCGCCTCCAGGTCCGCCACGAGCTTCGCTAGGGCCGCCGAAATGAGGTCGTTCAGCGGTTGCGGGAGCGACGCCAGCACGTCGCGCTCCTTGAGAATGTGTAGCGGCAAGCTCTCGTGCTCGTTGAAGATGGCGCGCCGGTGCGCTCGGTGCAGCCCAGAGTCGGACGAGGCGGCGCGTGAGAGCTCCCAGAGCCGTAAAGTGTGTGACACGACGAGATCCACGAGCGTCGGGACGGACGAGGCGAGCGCGACGAGCGCGATGCCCGACGGGTTCCCGCGCCGGTCGACGCGGTCTGGCGGAGCGGCGAGGGTCATCGTTGCGCGCGACGAGCAGCGTGGTGATGGAACGAAGACAAGAAGGGCACGCGAGCGGGCGGTGTCGTCATGACCGTTTCGGTAAACGAGCCTAATCAGACGCGGCGCCGGTTTGTCCGGCTTCGACGGCAACCACCATCATCCAATCCGCCGACCCTCCGCTGAACCCTGGCAGTCCGTCTGCGGGCTCCTCGTTGCCTGACCGCTGCTGCGTGCAGTGAGATAAAGTCCTGAATATAGCCCTTGAGTCCTAGATGCTGCTATCGATGCTATCATGTCGACCCTGGTCTTCTGCTTCGTTCGCTGCGTCGTCAATGACCGCGATAGGGTCATAGGCTGCGTGAAATCCTTCCGCTGCGCTGGAGGTCATGGGGATCCCATCGAGGCGACTTGGCTGTGAGGTTCCTCTCGTGAGGACGAGAATTGCTCTATCATCCTGCGAAGCGATGCGCCCAGCGCTGGCCAGGACCAGATTGCACTGTGAACTCCTAGCTCTTGTCGAATATTGAGTTTCCAAATAGCAAGACCACAGCAGGACGCGATAACAGTTAGCCTCAGCGGCTCCGACTCGACGACGCAGGAAACGGCGGTTGGATCGAATGACGAAAGTTGACCTCGAGAAGCGGGTATGGGCACTGGAGTCCTGCCCTCGCGAAAGAATATGAAAGTGAAGACCAAGGGTGTCGATGTCGATACATCGAGCCGCGTGCAAATCACGTGACAATTCCAGATGCCTGCTCAGATTGGACTCGATACGACCGCGCACGCTCCAGATAGATTGTCGTAACCGTAGATGACGTGTTAGAGCGCTTTCATCGCAGCATAGAGCACCCAAGGCGTTTGCGCGGGTCGTAATGGTGAGCGACGTCTCTGGCACGAATCTAAAATGGGTGCAGCACGCGTTCTTTGACCGTATGGCGGCAGTTTCGACAACTTTTGAGCGGTCAATCCATACAGCGCGTCTTTGAAGCGCAACTGGCCCAAGAGCAATGGGGACGGCGGCGGCGACGCTCGCAAGGTGGCTGAAGCGGAAGAAGAAGCAAACACGGACCCTTTTTTACTTCCGCCGCACTTAGACGGAGCATCACGTGACGCTCCAAAACTTTGACATCTTCCGATGCGCGCTTGATGCTTGTGAATTCGCTCACTCTAAGCGGTACCAAGTCACAGAAGACAGCCATAAGGGCAGAACACGAGGGAACCCAGTCTGCTGGATGGAACTTGAAGTAATATGCGTGGGGGTATTGTAGGTAAAAAAAATCGCCGCCGTGTGTAACCGCGCCTAACTTGGTTCCGGAAGTCCGCACTGTGACGCTGACACCGACCACCACTATCTCAACACATGGAGGACTCGTCTTTCTTTAAGCTCCCTTTCTTCAACACCCGCAACCTTGACCTCGACTCCAAGCGACGACTCGCGGCTCAGCTCAAAAAATGGAGAGCGCTCGCTAGGCCAGACGAACTCGCTGCGACAGTGCTGCAGCTCGGTCCGCGGTACAGGAGCCAGGACGTCACGGCTAGGCACGAGTTCGAGCCAAGACGTGAAGATTTCGTCAACTGCCGCGAGTATCCATGCGCGCACTTTGCCTGGCCACCAACTCGCGCGGCACCGGCGTCTTTTGCAACAGCGCACGATGCTTTACGTATTATCGAACCACTACCATTCCAGACTGGTCTCGATCTGAACAGCCAAGTGTACACCGCGTCCTTCGAGCTCGATACCGACGTTACGCAGGCAGAAAAGGTCATCGTCAAGATATACCAGATGTCTATGTACCAGGCTGTGCCGGACGTCGAGGAAGACCCTGCTCAACCGTGGGAGCTCTGGGGAATGACGTCAGGAATGGACGAGGAGTGGGCATATCGTCAGATGCAGACGCTCCAGGGAGGGATCGTTCCCCACGTCTACGGCTTCTTCCAAGTGCGCGATTTACTGTACCTTCGTTCATTCGATTGCGGGCATCCTGATCAGGTCGGCTTAGGTGACACTGCCGCACGGCGAGCCCTCTGTCGCTTTTATTATGGAGAAGATTGACTCCGTATCGTATTACACGATCCGACAGCGGCTGAGATCTCGATACGACACAGATGAAGACGCAGTGAAAGCCGTAGTATGTTGTCTTGACATGGTGCCCGTCTCCGTGGTCTAACAACTTCCAGGCCACTGCAATCCTCGCCGCAGATCACGCTGTGCATAGCTGCGATGTTGCAACGCAGGACGACCGGGCGCTCGCGAGAAACTTGCTTTGGCACCGTGACTGCTTCACTGGTACGGGACCATCGCTTCCCGTCCTTATCGACTATGGCTTTGTATCCCGGATCAGGAGTTCAAGTCAAACTGTTGCGATCCAGCGGTGAGAGTTGATTTTTGTCATCCAACGCAATACGTTGACATCCTCATAGTGTAGTCGTGGTGCTTCGGGCACTCGGCTTCTCCGAAGCTCTCATCAAGGCTTGGGTCAAGTCTCTCAGTGCGACTCCCAACGTGGAAAACGCAGCAGGTGCTGTTAATGACTCTTGGGTACTTCAGCTCTTTGATATTCCTGATGATGACGCCGAGGAGTATCCTAATAAGGCGAGGTTCTGGACATAATGTCAGATACAGTCGTGCGATCGTCCCTCCCGAAGCACTACTTATTTGTAACAGTACTAGCGATTTCCCTTAGATAGCAAATACCAGCCCCATGAGAGACCGGAGACTCGGGGCCAGTCAACAAAAGCGCACATGCTCTGTTGAAGCCGCACCGCTTGTTCACTTAGAACTCAAACCTTTCTTTGCTGTCCAGCGGTTGAGTCCATCATCCATGTAGTAGTGCTGGTTGTACTTCTCGTGTTGGAGTAACGATTCCTGCGCAAAACCCGGTGTACGGCCGGCATAGTGAGGTCGTTCCGGGCGACGCACACAACCTCAATCTGAAGTTGCCGTCGGGCATTCGCAAGGTGCTCACAGCTTGAAGTGGCTCCGCACTGTGCGTATTTCGAAATTTCTGAGACTCACGACGTGCTGCTATTGCGCGGGCAGGACAAACATACAGCCGATGTGAGAGTCAAATGTCCTAGTCGCTCCTCCCAATGTCAGGCGGAAGTACAAGCTTGAACTGGGCGATGTCTTTGTCGCGAATATCAAACATCTTGAGCAAGTGTGAGCCCGGTTTGATGTTCGATTTCACCCATTCACGCAGGTCAGCATCATCGAACCAGTACTCGCTGAGGACACAGATGATACTGCAAGGAGTGAGGATCGTATCCACATTCGCATACGAGGAGCATACCGATAGAGTCCATCTGCCTGGCGCGACGGGTGGAGGATGTCCGCCAAATCGAAGTCTATCAGGACGGGCATCGGGTGTTGATCACGATGGACCGGCCAGAGGACATTCCTTGACGCCAAATCTACTGAGGACACGTTGCAAGAGTGAAGGGCATGTTCGGCAGATATTAGAGCGTTAGCCTGCGACATCATAATTATGAATCAACCTCCTCCGGAAAAGTGACTGGGTGAGTACACTCACGACGCGCTCGAGAGCCTCCTTTCGATCGTCGCCGAAAGCGCCAGAGGTAGCGATCCAATCGGCGTCGGATAGAGCGTCGATCTTCTCCATAACGAAGGCGATTGCGTCTTCCCCGTGCGGTAGGCGAACCTATCCCTCGTCAGAGCAAAGAAGGAATGGGATTGGAAGACCGTGACATACGTGAAAGAATCCATAAACTCTGGGCCAAAACCAATTAGTAGGCGCACACTATACGGTTGGAGACACACTCTATATACGGTTGGAGGCAGGTGCAGTATGTGGTCCGAGACATATGCAGCTTGTGGTCTGAGACGCATGCAGTATCATGCTGGATTGACCAGATAATTCTGAGGGCTATGTCATAGGTATCAGAATTCTGAAACGGCAGATCTCTTCCCACTATCAAGCTCTAATTTTTGGGATAGTATACCCCTCGAAAATTCCTGATCCGGAGGCGGAATTGCGAGCGACATTTCATTAACAAAGTGTTCAACAAAGTGTAATGGAAGCTATGGGATTAGGTGAGACTAAGGTTTTCCAAGGTGAGATACATTATGTAAGCACGGTATGATAGGAAAGACTGTCATACATGTCCGGATTTGGGTTGTAGGACCTGATGAACATCGAATGGACAAATATCCGACACTGACGGCTTATGAATGTACCAAACTCACTCTAGGTAAGACTAACCATCCTTCTATTGCAATTGATAGCCTTAAAAGTGTGTGCAAGTAGTTATATGATAGAGAATGTCCTTCCTTTCGAAGTTTGGCTCTACTTCAGGCTTCTACTGTAACATTGTAGTGATTTTACACTTCTAAATCTGATTGTGCACTACATTAGGTGGCTGCAGCCAATTATAATACACTCTTAGTCATCATTGTTGACTAAGTGTTGGATGCAGGCTGTCTGATGTGTTTGTAGACCTTTAGCTTTAGCACAAACAAAAAATTCAACATTGCTTGTAAATATAGCTGTATATTGGTCATTGTAGGTGGTCTGATTCATTTGTAGGCCATTGATCTGAGACATTTGGCCATTCGATGTTCATCAGGTCCTACAACCCAAATCCGGACATGTATGACAGTCTTTCCTATCATACCATGCTTACATAATGTATCTCACCTCGGAAAACCTTAGTCTCACCTAATCCCATAGCTTCCATTACACTGTGTTGAACACTTTGTTAACGAAATGTCGCTCGCAATTCCGCCTCCGGATCAGGAATTTTCGAGGGGTATACTATCACAAAAATTAGAGCTTGATAGCGGGAAGAGATCTGCCATTTCAGAATTCTGATACCTATGACATAGCCCTCAGAATTATCTGGTCAATCCAGCATGATACTGCATGCGTCTCAGACCACAAGCTGCATATGTCTCGGACCACATACTGCACCTGCCTCCAACCGTATATAGAGTGTGTCTCCAACCGTAAAGCCGTTGGCTCCGACCGTATAGTGTGCGCCTACTAATTGGTCTTGCAACTCTGGGAACGATAATGCCTTGCAGCGCAACCATCTGGCGATACGCCCATTCTTCCACGCGACAGCGCTCGAGTTCGTGGGCCCAGGTTTTAGGTTTGCCCGGGCAGTGGCTCAGCCATTCGACCGCCTCGCTCAGCGATGGTTGGAAGATCTTGACCACGAGCTCCCTCGCAGACTCCTCGCAAGCAGCGTTAAATGACGCATCGTATACTTGAGCATTGCGACCCGGTCCACCTCGGAGGAGTTGGCCAATGTATACTGCATCATGGCTCTGACCGAAACCTGCGGGTGGTGCACGAGCAGCCGGCCACGGAAAATGACTGCAGAAGGATGGACATTTGACATAGTCCTCTCGTCGAGACGACGCGGTGCCTTCGGGCGCCCATGCACTCGTGTAACGTTCGCCTAGAGGTAGCTTCGCGCCGATCATCAGAGCGGTCGGTTTGGTCGCCCAGTCGCGAAGCTTCTTGAGCAGCTCAAGTCGTTCGGGCTCGGTCGAGCTGGCGAGATTCAGAAAAGCCATTTTTCTAATGATAGACACAGCGACTGGGCGGCAAGGAAAGAGCAGAAGACAAGGAACGGCGAGTGTATCACGTGATGCCCCGCGAATAAGAATCTGCTGCACCGCCACGCAACAGCACCCGCAACCTATATAAGCAGGACATGCCAGTACGTATTCTCATCACCACCCCAAATCATGCCCGACGAACATTTCCTGGACGTTCTCACTCTCAGCGAGAGTGGGAGACGCGCACTCATCGAGCGCTTACTTCACTGGAGAGCCACCGCCCAACCGCCCAACCTCGTTGGGAAAACTCTTGAGCTCGGCCCCCGCTTCGTCAGCGCCGACATCGAGGGCAAGAAGAGGGCCCCACGGCGGCACGACTTCGTACAGTGCCATCAGCCGCACTGTCACCATTTTGATTGGCCATCTCTTCGTCCTGTCCCTCCGTCGTTTACACAATATCATACCGCCGTTCGCATCGGCAAAGCACTTCAGGCTGGAGCGAACTACCATAGCCAGGTGTACGTCGCGTCCTTCGACCTTGATGAGAACTCCACAGCTGGCAATGAAGTCGTCATCAAGATCTACCAGCCATCGTTGACCCCATGTGTTCCTGAACTGGAGAAATTATGCGATAAGCCGGAGCGCTGGGAACCTCTTTTGTCGTGCTGCGAGGAGGAATGGGCGTATAGACAAATGGTTCCGCTACAAGGAGGCTTCGTCCCGCACGCCTACGGATTTTATCACGTACGTGTCGTCTTGCCGCCGCCGCCGCCTATGGTTCCTAATAGACGAGCGACACAGGTTATTCTTCCAAATGCCGAGCCTGCCATCGCCTTCATCATGGAGAAGATCGACGCTGTACCTAGCGATACAATTGCGGAGAGTGTTCATAACCGTTATGGAGACGACAAGAACGAGGCCCTGAAAGCCGTTGTGCGTCCTTTCCTTATCAGCGACGCCCTGCTCTAATGCACAGATAGTGGTCCGGGGTACTGGCCGCTGGCCACGCGATACAGACATGCAACCTGATGACGACGGACGAGCGTAACTATTACAAGGACGTGCTGTGGCCGCGCGATAGCTTTACGCAGCCCGGACCTTCATTCCCAGTTCTGATTGACTTCGGAATGGCCGCGCCGCTCCGTCCCGGATATCACGCCCAAGCGGTTTTGCGGTGAGTGGAGGATTCGCCTCGTTAATCACGACGTTCTTAAGCTGTCTCAGCGCAGTAAAGGTGTTGGACTCCCTCCAGTTCGAGTACGATATCATTAGAGACTGGCTACAGAGTCTCATAGAGCCAGTACCGGGCGGGGAAGGAAAGCTGGAAGGATCGGAGATTTTCAAATTGCTTGATGTTCCCGATCAAAGCGCCCAGTACTGGCCCCGTTGGCTTCAGGGGTGGCTTGTTGAACGCCTGTAAACTTACTGCTCTCTGGATATCTATACACATGATGCTTAGTAATTCCGACGGTTCACCTTGTAATACATGCTTGATGCTTAATAGATGATCATATGTACAATCACAGAAACCAAATCTAACACAGAAGACAGTCACAAGGGTACCGAGGGACATCGGTATACCGCATTGAGTCTAAAGCAAGTGCGGGACATAATATCTGTTACTTGATCGCGTTTCCAGGTGGAATAACCTTGAAGAGGTATGGGCCGCGATAGTGCTCGTCATTTCCGAGGCTATAGACTTGGCATTAGCGCCTCTTCTTGGGACAGTGTCGGGAGATACATACTGAATTTCCTCATAAGATGCGCTTTCTTCTTCAGTCGACAGGAGTGTAACCGAAGGCTCAAACTCCTCGCCGCCAGCTTCTCCGCGGCGATCTCGAACCGGAATAAGGACGATGCGACTGCCCGGAGGAAAACGACATTCGGACACCCGTTCTATAAAGCGCATCATCTCGTCCTTCGTTTTGCAATCTTTAAAGCTCTGCGGCTCAGTCGTTGTGCCTGAGAGAATATATCAGCGGACACGAGGCGGAGAAGCGACATTATCACATACCGATAGAGTGATTGAGAAGTTCTGTATACGCTGTGGGGAGTGTCCCGGAATCGTGGCCCAGGATCCACAGGTTGAGGCGTTGCGCCCGTTCTACAGGGAGATCGGCATCGCGCCAAGCCTGCGCAATATCGTTCGGGGGTCTCTTCGCGAGAGACTCCGCAGGGACGATCGTCAAGACCTCGGATAAGATATCACAGATGATCTTGTGTGGTTGGCCGCTCTTCAAGGTCCAGTCATTCCGCTGACACTCCTTGGAGCAATACTGGATCGCCCTGCATCGCGCGCATTTGGCAAACGCCTTGCCGCTAGTGCTCTCGTGCACATGCTTCCCGCAGCGCGGTCCAAAACATGCGCGTCGCTGAAGCACAATTGGGAGGTTGCATGCGACGCGAATGTAGGGATCCTCCATGCGCTTACTGCCCTCGAAGACAGCTCTACGGATGAACATTGGCGGGTCATGCCTGTCCGCCGCATCAAGAGACGAGTATAGAAATATGGCAACGTTGGGAAGGTTGGAATCCCATGCAAATGGGTCGTAGAGCTTCTCGAGGACGGAGACAACAGCATGGTAAAGACGCGCTTCGTAGCAGAACGCGAAGCGGTCAAGATCGTGCACTTCGCAGTCAACTCCCGAGGAGATAGCGCGCAGGAGGACTGCCAAGTCGTCGTACTTTGCGATCGCTTTGAGAACAGCCCTGTCGCTCGTAGGCGTCCGGGAGGCATTCGGAGAGCCCGTACTCTGGTTATGTGCGCTCAGAGCAGCGGAGGCGAGCTCTGCAACCTCGCCGAGTGCGGCTATAACGCGTCGCAAAAGAAGACAGTTATGTCTCGGGTGCATAATCTCTTCAAAGACAGGTTGCCTGCAACGCTGGAGCATGGCGGCAAGGAGAGCGATGGGACCAGACTGTATGACACACGCCAACTGCACGAGATGGCCGACGGTCTGTTCTGCCCCGCGCGGAAAGAGCTGCTCGAATCTACTAGGCCATGATCCCGATCTGAAAGGCTTCTTTGGGATCTTTGACGGCGAGGTCGGCGTGTGCCTTTGTACGGTCGGGACGAGGCACCGCGTCAATAAACGGCAGCAGAGGTCGAACAGTGTATCGAATGGAATTTCGTTGGACCTCATCATGAGGTCTGCATGCATGAGCTCTCGGATCCCGAGAGGGGAACACGTGGGACACGACAAGGTCTGGAATACGAGCAGCTCCGTCGACATCGCCTTTCGTCGCTCCCAATCAGACGCGCAAAAGTCGGACACGACAAAGCCCAGCACGGCGTCGAGAAAGTCAGGACACTTAGTACTGAGGTAGCCGTGCGCGGAAGTGTTCAAGCCGCCTGCGAACACGTAGAAGCAGTGATGACAAAGGGACGGCGCGGTGGCAGTAAACGCTCGAAACTGCGCCGCAAAGGTACACGCGTCGCGTTCCAGTCTACTGAGATCGCCGGGCATGGTACAGAAGCACAGGTCGAGGGGCGAGGGTGCGGCAAGAAAGTCTGAAGGAGAGCCGCGTGGCGGCGGACCGTGAATTACGATTTCCATTGTCTTCGTCGGCAGGCGCCCAGCGATCGATACCGATACTTCGTTGGACACGGTAAGGCAGCTATAGTATCTTTCATTCGAGTCAATATCAACTCGCAGACAAGAAACTTGAAGGTCAATCTTCAAGAAACCGCCTCAGGCAGGGAAGCGTGCGAAGGACCACATACTGACTCCTCCAAGTGAACACGGTCTGTCGCAGAGCGCCAGAGCGGACGCCGCAAGTGATGGATGAAATAGTTCAGCATTGCAACGACCCCGACACTTATCGACGTGTATTCGGAGTGATAGGAACTCGAAGGTGCGACTGCAGCGAGCCTGTCACTTGCTTCACGGGGTCGTGCTCCCAGGTGGGATGATCTTCACTAGGTACGGGCCAGGATAGTGCTTCCCCTCTTCGGGTCTATACGCATGGAATTAGCGAGTTTTCTGTCGATAGAGTCTGGCGATGCGCACTCAATCTCCTCATAAGCTTGACTTTCCTCTTCAGTCCACAGCGGGATTACCGAGGGGTTGTCCTCCTCGCTCTCTCTGCCTCGGGAATTTCGAACGGGCACGAGGACGACGCGGCTGCCGGGAGGATATCGAGTTCCAGACTGCCGCTCTATGAAGCGCAGCATCTCGTCCTTCGTCTTGCATTCGCTAAGGCTGTGCGGTAGAGGCGTCGTACCTGAGAGCGTACGGGTGAGCCGGGTCCATAGTGCAACGCAAGCTGGATTTCATACCGATGGACTGGTTCAGAAGTTCCGCGTATGCGGTCGGGACGTGACCACCGTCGTGACCCAACATCCACTGGCTAAGCCGTCGCACCCGTTCTGGCGGGAAGTTGGCCGCGCGCCAAGCGCGTGCAACGTCGCCCAGCCTCGACTTCACCATAGTCTCCAGTGGCATGATCGTCAAGACCTCGGACAGGATGTCGCAAATAATCTTATGCGGTTGACCGTGCTTCAAGTTCCAGTCGTTGCGCTGGCACTCCTTCGAGCAGTACTGAACCGCCTTGCAGCGCCCGCATTTAGAGAACGCCTTGCCGTTCAGATTCTCATGCACCTGCTTCCCGCACCCAAAGCACGCCCGTCGCGCAAGCGTGAGTGGGAGGTGGCGCGCGACGTTGAGATAAGGATCCTCCGCGCGCTTCTTGCCCTTCATAACGGCAGTCTCAATGAACTTCGGCGGGTCGAGTCGGTCGGCCGCCTCAAGCGACGAGTACAAAGAGATCGCGACGTTTGGGAGATTGACCTCCCACGCACCAGGGTTATGCAGCTTCTCTACCACGGAGACGACGGCGCGGTAGAGGCGTGCCTCGTAGCGGAAGGCGAAGCGATCAAGATCGTGTCCCTCATGGTCGACTCCGGAGAGGATGACGTGCAGCAGGCGTGGGAAGTCGTCGAACCGCGCGATCGCTTTGACAACAACTCTGTCGCTCGCAGAAGTAGGTCTGCTACTCGCATTACCGTGAAACGCGGCGAGCGCATCGGCGGCGACTCTGGCAGCCTCCGCAAGAGCGGGTTCGACGCGTCGCAGCAGCAGATAGTTGTGTCTCGGATGCAGAATCTGCTCAAAGACGGGTTTCCGGTACCGCAGGAGCATCGCGGTAAGGAGAACGATCGGCCCGGAGTACATGACCGACGATAACTGTACGAGGTGCCCGACAGTCTGCTCTGCCCCACGAGGGAAAAGCTGTTCAGGAGTACTCGGCCACGAGCCTCGTCTGAATGGCTTCTTCTGGATCTTCGAGTGTCGCGACTCGTTCATGGGTGGGGCGAGACACGTCGCCAAGGTGCGGCAACAGAAGTCGAAGAACGTATCGAAGGGCGGTTCCTGGGTACTGAGGCCAAGTCCTGTCACCTCTGCAGTGGAGCACTTCGGACACTCCCTGCCCTGATAGAGCATCATGTCCACCGAAACCGCCATTCGGCGGTCCCTGTCGTTGAGCGCATAATCGGTAGCGACAAAGCCCATCAGAGCATCGAGAAAGTCAGTGCACTTGGTGCTGAGGTGGTCGTACGCAGCAGAGTCAAGGCTGCCGTAGAACGCGTAGAAGCAGTTCAGACAGAGGGCTGGGGCGGCGGGAGTAAAGGCCCGAAACTGCGCTGCAAATGCGCGCGCCTGGCGGTCCAGTCTCCTGAAGTCGCTGGGCATGGCAGGAAGGCTGAACCAGTGGGTGTGTGAGTAAAGCAAGAAAAGCGGAGGGAGAGCTATGATAAACAAGCTGCACACAATTGCCCATTGTGCACATCGCCGGTTCAACGTCGCCGGCCCGGCGACGTCAGGGGTCCTCAGGGCGATGTGCACAGCCGCGAAATCCCAAGCACTCAGATTCGAACCTAGCTCATCGTCCGCGGGGGAAGGGAAGAAGTTGTGATGGCTAGCGGGAGACAGAGAGATTTTTCAGTCTCGTGAGCGCACTCAATGACAAAGATGCGATGCGTTGACAGGGCCGAAGTTCGCCTCCGTGGCACCAGGTATACTGGCTCTCCATCGTCCTGTCTGAGACTCTGTACGCTTCAAGAACTCTCGCGTCGACTAGCCCTCAATCCGTTGAGACAGCGCAAAAAAACATAGCACACGGTTCATTCTATTGATGCAATGGTGGTGACTACAGCGTGAGTTGCAGTGTACGTTGATAATCTAGAGGAACGCCCCGCCAGGAAGTTCAAGAACGAAGTTGTCGACTATGGAGGATCCGAGTTGTTTTTTGGTTGAAGTCGCATTAACTCTGGAAGACCGAAAGGAAGCAGGGAGAGTGCAAGTGTACGAAGCATGCAAGCGCAAAGAGCAATGAGCAGAGAGTCACGCGCTCGCAGGAAGGGCACGAGTCCGGGTATCTAGGCCCCGACAGACAGAAGTTGCTCGTCGCCATGCATTATATAAGTGCGTGCAGCTCCGCGATGGCCCGTGCATGCTCGTCACGCGGCAGGGGATACTCCTCATAGCCTGAGATCCGAGCGGGAGCCGACTGCGCGCGCACAGCAATTGGGCGCGGGATTCCTAGCGGGCGCGCCACGGTCAGAGGCTCAGACTGCGACCTCGCAAGCTTGATACGTCTGTTGACAGAGGCATGGCACGACTGGTACTTGCCCGTCCTGTGTGCGTGGAACCAGCTCGCGCTGCCGGGGACGGGGAAGCCCATGTGCTTCCGCATGCCGCGAGGCCGGGAGATGTCGATGGACGGGTCGTTGACGGCGTCGAACTTTTTGGTGCAGTCAGAGAAGCGGACCGACTTGCGAGTGCTGGAATCGGAGGAAGAAGATACGGTCGAGTCGGAGCTCTGGCGCTCTAGGACAGGGAAACCCATATGCTTTCGCATACCGCGCGGGCGGGATATGTCGATGGATGGGTCGTCGACGGCATCGAACGATTTGGTGCAGTCCGAGAAGCGGACCGACTTGCGAGTGCTGGAATCCGAGGAGGAAGATATGGAGGAGTCGGATGTCTGGCGCCTCAAGATGCCAGAGTCTGACTGACGCTTCTTCTTCGGAGAGTTCGAGTCGAAGATCTTGCTCAGAGTCGGAATGAAGCGCAGCTTCGACCGCAGCGCCGTCGTCGACTGTGCGAATAGGGGAATTATATACGTCGAGGATTGAGCATAAAGCTAGGTCGAGCGTTAGATGAGCTCAAGAAGTAGTATGAGCGTCGCAGCGTACCTTAGAAGTCGAAGACTTGGTCGAGAAACGCGGAGTGGTGACGAAGAACATTTGCGGGGCTTGTGAGAGTACGAAGAAGTGTGATAGTAGAGTACCCCAAAGCGACCCTCACTTATAAAGACTTCAGAGCAGTGGTCTGTATCGTAACGCGTAGGGGAACTGTGTTGCAATCGAGACCTGTACCAGTCAAGAAACAGACGCATAGCAACGGAAGCAGATCAACAGTCTAGAAGAGAAGCGGTTGTAGAATTGCGAGGCGAGCTTGTGCCGTATACGTAGGGATAGGAGGTGATTTCGGATGATGGTGGGCGGAGGCAAGGAGCGCGACGCGGCTCGAACTCCGTAACTCCGCATCTTCTCCTCTCTCCCTCTTCGTCGAAGACAACTCAACACGCGTTCACGTGACTGCACTGACGCGTCACGAGAGTAACCGACTTCGGCGGCGTCGGCTGCGACTTCGGACGGTGCTGCCGATGACGGCGCCCGTCACTTGACCTCCTATTACTGCAACGATAGCTCGACGACGCCATGAGCGCCGATACAGCGAGCGCGCCAACGCAGATGACCGCTGTGGACGCCATGGCGACTTGGTACGCCGTACACTTGCCAGCGCCAGCGCCGCTGACGAGTTCGTCGCCGCAGGGACGACGAGAACGATCCCGAGAACCCACGCAACTGGTCATCACGGCGACGCGCAGGTTGCGCGATTCTGATTGCCAGTATCTCGTTGCTGTCGTACGTCGGCGGGCTGCAGCACCATTGGTGAGCGCTGACAACGGCGCTGAACAGGTCGTTCGCATCGTCTATCCTCGTTCCTGGCGTTCCTGCTGTTATGGAACACTTTGGCACCACGAACCATTCGTTGGGAACACTTACAACATCTGTCTACGTGGTGCGCATGCTCGAAAAATGCGTGCACACACGCTCATTCGCAAAATAGCTTGGTCTCGGGTGAGTTCCTGGCACGCTATCGAGTCCAAAAGTCTTATACAACTCTTCTTCAGCTTTGGGCCCTTCCTTTTGTCTCCACTGAGCGAGATATACGGACGTTGGATCATCTACATCACAAGTCTTGCTGCATTCACAGCGTTCCAGATTGGTACGTCGACGAACGCCTTGTCTATCTGTTGGCTCACGCAACTGCGCCAGGTTGTGCCGTTTCTAACTCGCAAGTCGCAACCCGTCTGTCATTGCGACGCGCTGACGTCGATATTATTATCTATAGGATGACGACTCTGATCGTCATGCGTTTCCTGTCGGGCTGCGCTGGCGGTGTCGCACCTTCACTCGGCCAAGCGCGTACACAGTCCCCCATCACGTGTGCCTATCCTTACTTATCCCGTTCTGCAGGCATCCATGTCGGATTTGTGGACGGCAGAGCGACGGGGGCGTTGGACTGGTACGTCCACTTCGCTTAGACTGTCAGACAGTCGAATACCGACGCACCACCGCAGCCATCCTCAGCTTGGGTCCCATGAGCGGGCCCGCTATCGGTAACCTCATTGGTACGATCCTAGTGCCTTAATACCATCCGCGATAGCTCAGCACCGTCTTTGACAGCCGCACTCATCTTGTCTGCTAGGCCGTGGCGTACGTATTCCTACGCGTTCTACTCCTTCCCTACTCAGACTATCTGAACAGCTTGGATTTTCTGGATGACGACTATCATGTATGTCTCCCGCCCCTCTCATCCTTTGTCCGCGCATCTCATTTGAGACAACTCCCGACAGCTCAGCAGTCCTCCTCGTCGCAGTCGTCTTCCTCCTCCGCGAGACGTACGAGCCTGTAATCCTTCGCCGTCGACAAGCCAAACGTCAAGAAAAGGATCCAAAATCTACTCTCCCGCTTCAAAATGGAGGGCAACGACAACTGGATCCCGCGGCTCTACTCTCGAGGGCCATTACGCGACCGATCCGGTTCCTGGTCACCAGTCCGATTATCGCCATTTTCGGGACGTTCCTCGCCGTATGTCTTTCTTCTCCCCATCCCACTCACCGCACTGCTCACCTTCTACATCTGCAGTACGTCTATGGAATGCTCTACCTCCTCCTCACGTCTCTCCCGCTCCTCTTCGGCGCCGCAGACGCTCGCACAGGTCTCTTCAACTACGGCTTCAGCTCCACCTCGCTCGGTCTTGCGTATCTTGGCCTCGCTGCGGGTTTACTCGTTGGCTTTGGGTGTGCTTTAATCGCGCAGACGAGGTTGTGGACGATTTTGACGAGACGGAATGGAGAGGGGAGACCGGAGTATCGGTTGTTGCCCATGACGGTACGTCTTCTCCCCTTTTTTGCGCGTAACAGGGCTGATGGATTGATGTGCGGTGAAAAAGGCTGGGATGACGTTGTTCCCGATCGCGATGTTCCTGTATGGATGGAGCGCGGAGAAGGGTGCCGCGTGGATCGCGCCTGAGTTGGGCACGTTCGTCTTTGGTGCTGGGATCTTCATGTCCTTCGTGCGTCTGCTTTTCTTTCTCCGCACCATCTCCTCTCCTCGCGCTCACCCTGTTCGCCTGCGTTTTAGCAATCCATACAACGTGCGTCCTCATCCTGCCACTTGTCACCGTAACTTGTCTAAACTAGCGGACAGTCTACATTATGGAAGCGTTCATCCCGTACTCAGCTTCGGCCATCGCGGCGGTCACGCTTCTGCGTAGTATCGCGGGTACCGTCTTTCCGCTCTTCGGACAACAGATGTTCCAGCGGCTCGGGTGCGTCAACTTCGTGTTACGACTGTGCTTCCCTCTAACTCGATACAGGTACGGTGTTTCTGGATCTATCATCGCGGCGTGTGCGGTTCCAGCTATACCGTTCCCGCTCATATTGTACAAGCACGGCGCGTACATACGTAAACGGTGGCCATTCCGTCCGTGAGCGCTTGGGCTCGATCGTGGCAATAGACGGCGTTTGCCCCTACCTAGAGCTTCGTACTGCGACAAGGCTATCATACATCCACAATTCACATCGGCCCGGTACCGGGTGGTATTACCTTCAAGATAAAAGGACCATCGTGGTGCTCAATATCCGCCGAGCTGTGTGATGATGTTCATAGGCTATCATGCATAGACCCTGAGGTGAGATGGCGACGACTCGGACTCACCTGAGTTCCTCTACCTCGGAATTTGGATCGAGGGCCAAAACACCGACGTCGACTTCCCTACTCCCTGGATACATCTTCTTCGCCGCAGGGACGATTTCGATACGCGATCCGGGTGGGAAACGAGCTCCCTGTTTCTGTTCGAGGATTTCGATGAAGTCCTCCATTGACTTGCACTCGTTCAAATTTCGTGGACGCGCCGAGGTACCTGCGCAATCCGTTGAAATGAGCCATGGCTCGAATATCGGCTGGAATTGCTGCGTACCAATAGATGGGTCGAGGGCATCCATGTACGCACTCGGTACCTTCTTAGGATCATGTCCAACGACCCGCTGAATAAGCCTTCGAGCCCTTTGCGCCGGAAGAGCGTGTTCGCGCCATGCATTCGCCGTAGTCTTAGCGTCTGTGTTCATGATCGCCTCCAGAGACGTGATCGCAAATATCTCGCAAAGGATATCGCACATCTCCTTGTGCGGCTCCGCCCTCCAGGTCCAATCCGCGCGTTGGCACTCTTTAGAGCAATAGCTCACCGCCATACAGCGCGCGCACTTCGCAAAGGACTTGCTGCCGGTGCTCGAGTTCTGGTTCTGGTGGATCTGTTTACCGCACTTCGGGCCGGAACACGAACGACGCCTGAGGAGAGTCGGGAGGACGTTCGCGAGGACGAAATGCGCGTCCTCTGACAGTGCGCGGAGGTTCAGGTTGTCCGATATAGCGTTTCGGACGACCGTCGGCGGGTCACGACGGTCGGCGGGCTCAAGTCGCGGGTATATCGCAACTGCCAGATCGACCAGTCGAGGTTCCCAGGCTGATGTGTCGTGTAGGCACTCCAAGATGCGGACGAGTGGACGGTAGAGTGGTTTCTCGTAACGGAAGTTGAAGCGCGAGAAATCGTGGGCCTCAGCATCGATTCCAAAGGAGACGATGCGTAGTAGGAACGCCCAATGTTTGTAAGGTTCCAATGCAAGGAGCACGCCTTTATCGCTCGCGCGAGTCGGAATCGGTGGCGAGTTTGTAGTCCCAGTAGCGCGGTTAACGTGGTGGGCGTTCAGTGCGGCACAGGCGCGCTCGGCTGCCTCCTCGAGGGCGGGTACGGTGAGTCGGAGGAGTATACTCTCGTTCGTCGTGCCAACGATCTCCTCGAAGACATGATAGCGATACCGCTCGAGCATGGCGCAAAGAAGCAAGAGTGGACCACGATACGCCATCGCCGAGCGGATAAGACGGCGAATAGACTCCTTCAGACCGAGTGGAAGGAGACGTTCTGGCGAGTTAGGCCAGTATCCGATTCGGAATGGTCGTTTCCTCATCCGCAAGTGGGACGCGACGTCTTCGGGCGGGACGAGGCACGCTGCGATTGTGATGCAGCAATCGTTATAGACCTCGTCAAAGGCTGGGCTCTCCTTGGAAGCGTAGATGTCGACGTATTCTCCGGGACGCCCTGCGCAGTTGCGACAGCCCAGCGCCTGGAAAGCCAAGATGGTTGCAGAGAGCGTCATGCGCTGCTTTCCGTCGAGAACGGGCTCGTGCAAAGCGACAGTCATGATGGAGTCGTAGAACTCAGGGCATTTGGCACTGAGATGCTCGTGTGCGGCGTCGTCGAGTGAGGCGGCGAAAGCAGGGAAGCATATGTTGCACGGCCAGGGCTCTGGGAAAGTAGGGGTAGGTTGAAGCTGTTCTACGAATGCGCGCGCTTGGCGTATTAAGCGCTTGTAGTCTGGCTGTACCGCGGTCGCCATGTCATTCAGTGGACTTGGAAGCTGAACGGCGCGGTCACCGGGGTTTGGACGGAGAACAAGAGGCGGACGCGGACTTCGGACTTCACATCAGATCTTGATCCTTGATCCCACTCAAGACTTGGTTAATCAGTAAAATTTATCCGTCTTCCCGCTATGACAAGTATTTTGGGGAGGAGCTCTCGAATAGAATCTGGGTCCGGTGCCTGGGATTTTGCGGCAGTGCACGTCACCGGTCCGGCGACGTGCACAATGGGCAGGTGTGTTTCATAGTCCGGCAGCACAGGTCTCCGTCCGATTTTCCTGCTATACTCATACCCACCGCTTCAGCATTACTACGATGCCCAGCGACATCAGGAGACTAGAACGCCGCGCGCGCGCCTTTGCAGCGCAGTTTCGGGCTTTTACTGCTACCACTCCTGGCCTCTGTCTCAAGTGCTTCTACGCGTTTGTCGCCGACCTTGATTCTGCTGCGTACGAACACCTCAGCGCCAAGTGCCCTGAGTTCTTCGACGCCCTTATGGGCTTTGTCTCAACCGACTATGGGCCCAACGATTGGGACAGCCGCGTAGCGATCTCGGTGGACATGCTCGTGTATCACAGCACGCAGTGTCCCAACTGCGCCGCTTCTGACACAGCAGGTCTCGCGCTCAGCACGGAGGAGCCGCCCTTCGATACGTTCTTCGATAGGTGTTGCCGTACTTTGGCGAGGTGCCTCGCCCCACCCGTAAACCCAAACGTCAACTCGCGACAGTCCAAGATCCAAAAGAAGCCATTCCGACCGGGCTCGTGGCCGAGCAGACCCGAGCAGCTATTTCCTCTCGGGGCCGAACAGACTGTCGGCCACTTAATACAGTTGTCGTCGCTCATGTACACGGGGCCGATCGTTCTCCTTACAGCAATGCTTCTGCGCTACCGTAAACCCGTCTTCGAGGAGATTGTCCATCCGAGGCACGACCATTTGATACTGCGCCGCATCGAACCCGCACTGGGAGAGGCTGCGAAACTTGCGACCGATGCGCTCACCGCATTTCATGGGAATGCGAATAGCACACCCACTTCTGCGAGCGACAGGATCGTTGTCAAAGCGATGGCGAGGTACAACGACTTCCCACGCCTTCTGCACGTCATCACCTCCGGAGTCGACTTCGAGGGACACGACCTTGCGCTCTTTGCCTTCCGTTACGAGGCACGCCTCTACAGAGCAGTCGTCTCCGTCGTCGAGAAACTGCATAACCCTGGCGCGTGGGACGTTTATCTCCCAAACGTCGCCATTGCTTTGTACTCGTAGCTTGAGGCGGCCGACCGCCTCAACCCGCCCAAGTTCATCGAAACTGCTGTCATGAAGGGCAGAGAGCGTACGGAGGATCCGTATCTCGACATCGTGCGCCTCCTCCCACTCACGCTTGCGCGACGGGCGTGCTTTGGGTGCGGGAAGCAGGTGCATGAGAACCCGAGCGGCAAGCCATTCTCTAAATGTGCGCGCTGCAAGGCGGTTCAGTACTGCTCGAAGGAGTGTCAGCGTAACGACTGGAACTTGAAGCACGGCCAACCGCATAAGATCATTTGCGACATCCTGTCCGAGGTCTTGACGATTATGCCTGTGGAGACCATGATGAAGAAGAGGCTGGACGATGTTGCACGCACTTGGCGCGCGGCCAACTTCCCACCAGAACGGGTGCGACGTCTTAGCCAGTGGATGGTGGGTCACGACGGTGGGCATGTCCCAACCGCATACGCGGAACTTATGGACCAGTCTATCGGTATGTGCAATCTGAACTATACGTCTGACTGTATAGACCCCGCTTACTCGTTACTCCCAGATATATATATATATATATATATATATATATATATATCCCCCAGGTACAACGCCTCTACCCCAAAGCCTCGGAGAATGCAAGACGAAGGAAGAGATGATACAATTTATAGGGCGGCAATCTGGAACTCGATATCCTCCCGGCAGCCGTGTTGAACTTGTCCCCGTTCGAGATACCCGACGCATCGAGAGCGACGAGAACAACCCCTCGGTAATCCCGCTGTGGACTGAAGAAGAAAGTCAAGTTTATGAGGAAATTGTGTACGTACGGCCAGACTATGTTGATCGACACCTCGCTGATTCCAAGCGCATAGACTCGAGGAAGGGAAGCATTATCCTGGCCCGTACCTGATCAAGATTATCCCACCTGGAAGCACGACGCCATGACACAGACTCGGAGCTGTGCTGTCGTCTCCTGCCCACTCACGCCCCGAGATGGGCATTTCCTTACACCAAATAACGCCGAATCTTTTCTTCATCGCCTCGCTCAACGAGTGATACGCTAGTAGTCCCTCTACGCCCTACCGGGCTGCTATTTCATGTAGCTGGCAGTAACTGCCGGAGATGCATGATGCCCAGTATGAAGTATCTGGATTTGTCCGAATTTCGACATCACATGCAGCAAACATTATGCCGAGCAGGAAGTGTGGATACTCTATAATTCATGCGGAAAGTTCTCCGTGACCCCGTGGCGACGCAGTTCCGACATCCGACACCAATCGAACCGATCAAGAAATCGTTGGATCGACCCCGGCGGAAGGCAACTGAATTGGCGTCACTGAGTGTGTGCCGATGCTCTGGCGGAGAGTAGCCTGTATAATATGACACAGAAAGGACCTCCGTCTAGGAGGGGCCATTGGGCACACTCGGATCAAGCCTGACGCAGGACGACATGCAACAACTCTGCGACACTCGCTTTCTCGCCTCAAGTAATTTTTCCCAACAGCTGTCGCTGCTATCCTGCAAGGACAATCGTTCCCTGGCTTTACTGTCGTCTTTGTACTGGGCCGCGCCTTTTCATCTTCAACTTACGACTCAACGACGAGCTTGCAGGACTCGAAGGACCCGCACATGACGTCTTCGCCTCCACAAAAAGCCTGTTGACGTGTCGGTAAAACCAATGTTGCGCCAAATGCACGTTACGGTGGGTGCTTCATAATTAATAACCATTCCGCCGCGGAGGTCCGGATCTCGGTGGACGACATAGACGATCGACTACTTCGGCCCGAGGTCCAACAGGATCCACCAGTTCAAACCCGGCAGCCAGCGCGCGACTTTCGACCCGGAGTGAGCTAAGGTACCGTAAGCCCGTCAGGAAAAAGGGAAATGCGATGTAGACATGATAGGGTGCTCGGAAGAAACATAGTGGACTCCTGAGGCTCAAGAGACTCAGAGCACTCGTAAGACGTTGTAGAGGTCTTCAAGGCGCTCTGGTGCTCTCAGGAGCAAATCTCATGGTCTTTGAACGCTTTGGGTCTTTGGCATCACACATCGAAGTCGCGCAATCACGCATCATCCGGTCCACATGACGAACCAAGGTCAAACGGGACAGTGTTCGGTTTGGTGCTGTTGACACGCCCCTTCTCCCTTCCCCATATCGTCAATACTCCAAGTCTCTCAAGACCTCGCCCGTCGTCGCGCAGCCATCGCGCAGTCGCCATCAACCGCGCCTCAAAGGAACCTTCATGCACTGTTTCCATCCTTCAGGCTGCGAGTCTCGACTTCGAATCGTGTCTCCTGTCTTGTCTCCGCTGGCGTATGTCTGTTGCCGTCCTGCGCATCTGGTTTTGCTACTTGGCTCTGGGATCTTGTCGTCTTTCTGTGGTTGCTCGGGCTGCTTCTGTCTCTCTGTCGGCTGCTGCTCGCTCTGCTCCGTTCTTCTGTCGCGCGTTGCTACTGACATCCGCATCGCAGGATTCACCGCTGGCCGCAAACCCGCTGCTTAGGTGAGTTTCGTACGATGTTACCCTCTGCATTACACTGACTATTTCACAGAACTCCCAGTCGGCTCGTGGTTGTTTATTCGCGGTACTTACGGGTGTGGAGCCAGGATTGCGAGGCAGACGAGCATCGCTATGTAGTTTATTGTCCGTAGTTGTCGCGAATATACACTGTTTTACTCGCATATCTGTCTGCTGGGCCAGAAGGAGGGGAACGGGGGCGAGCAATCCCGATCTGCATCGCGCGCGCGGACAGGCACAGGCCGATTTGAAATGTCTTCGGACGTCTTTCAACGTCTCTCAAAGCACTCCCAGAGACGATCAAAGACGAGATACAAGTCTCCCAGTTGCATCGAAGACAGATAGGGCTCGTAATAGAGGGGGGGGGGTGTCTATGCGGTCGATGCGTCTCCTATGCCATGGTAGTGCTTACAAGTGACCTGCGCTTTTTTCAGACGCCAGAGAGAGTCCGCCTTAAGGAACCTCAGGCAAGCGGACGTAGCTCACTATCAAGACGTCGACATTTTTCTTGGTCAAAGCTCCAAACTTCAAGCTATAACACAAAGTTAGAGGCCAGTCGCAAAAAACCGTTGTCTAGGACCGACATCGTGACCGACATAACGTCAAGATCCCTCCATCGGCGGCCTTGGGTTGTTTCCCTGCTCCTTTATCTCTTCCGTCTCAAGATCACTCATATACGCGTCTCCGTGGTATCTATGGGACTATGGGCTACTATACACTGTATCAGAGAAACACTGCCACGGTGAGTTGGAAACCACTGTGGGTCGGATTGATCGCCGGTTACGGACCTCCGCGGACTTCACTAGTTGATCGACACCACACACCTCTCTTACAGCGTCAAACACTGTCGCGTCAACCTGGATGCAAGTCCGGTGGAATGGCCTGGCCAACGTGAAGTGAACGATGTCGTAGGTCCCGTGGTGCACAGAACGAACTATGTAGATATGTCCGAATTTCGACATCGCATGCGGGAAACATTATGCCGAGCAGGCAGTTCTGACATTGTATAATTAATGCGGTCAGGGAAAAGAATTCTACTATCGCTTTGATTAGCACATCCAACCGACTAGCAAGGCACAAAGTGCAGTGTGGGAATTAATGCGGAAGGTTCTCCGTGACCCCGTGGCGACGCAGCTCCGACCTCCGACACCAATCGAATCGATCAAGAAATCGTCGGATCGACCCCGGCGGGAGACAACTGAATTGCCGTCAAAAGAGTGTGTGTCGATGTTGCACGCCTGCCGGAGAGCAGCCTGTACACAGAAAGGACCTCCGTGCAGGGGGGGCATTGGGCACACTCGGCTCAAGACCGACTAAGGACGACGCGCAACAACTTGCTAGCCCGGGTCAATTTACTTTTCCAGCATGTATCGCAGTTATCCTGCGACCACAGTCGCTCCCTAGTCTACTATCATCTTTGTACTCGTCCCTGCCTTTCGTGTACGATTTGTGACTCGACGATTATCATTTCTGTCACTCCGCTGAATCGCTGTCGGACACCCTGGTGATCACCGACGTACAACGTAACACTGTAATGTGCTGGCATGTAAGGGACGCACGTCATAGTGCCAGCGCCATATACGTCGACCACGGGACCTTCAGATCAGGCTGGCGCCTGAGGAAAACTTGACAGATGTATGACTTCGATCTTGTCCGCCGTAACGACAGCCACGCTCTCAGGCGCCGACAGAAGCGCCTGTTTCAACCATACTACGTAGGTGCGGGGATTGTCCGGGTAATAGTTCGAACCGTAGGGGTTCCCAGTGAGATATATACGGTCTTGACGTTCGGAAAAAGACTCGTCAGCGGGTTTGCACGAAGCCGGTATGCATCTGCTTCGAGGTCTCTAAGTCCCTTCGTAACGAGGTCCTGCAACATTAAATAGTCAGCCAGTCATCAAGAAGTCTGCAGCAGGGTCATGAATATTGCAAAAAGCTTCTGACTCACCGCGAAACAAAGGCTATGGATCTCCAGAGACTTGATGTGTGCGAACGGCTCCTGGTTGTAGCTGTACAGGTACCAGATAAAGGTAAGAAAGTGTGGATGCCTGAAGCGAAGCATATCGTAGATAGGGTCGCTATACATCGTGACCGCAGCCTGCAGGTCTTCGAACCATTTTGTGTCTTGGGCACTCCACCAGCGCATTTCAGCGGTATCATAGATCCTTGTGTCGTCTTGTGTGAGATCGGAGTACGAGAGCTTATGTCCATTGAGCCTACCCTCCAGCCACTGCTGTTCCGGCGAGGACTCGGACGTCGACTCCAGGGGCGTAGGGGGTTGTGGGGAGTATTCCATCAGGCTATTGGCGCGTACAGAGGAGGAAGTACCGGCATACTTATAGGACTCCGTAAACAATAAACCGGAGATGAATGGGCAACCCGGCGATGTTCGTTGTTCGCACGTCCGGATGCTTGTGTATCCGAAGCGCGCGTCGTTCCTGGATACTCGATGGGACCGTACTGTACGACATGTCTCATTCTAAGACGCTGGTAGAGACAACAGTGCACAGGTATTGGTGAAACAAGCTCAATGCAGTCTTTACAACGAGCCGGCGATGTCGTGGGCCCGCAGCCCGCGTTGGCCGCAACGAAGCGTAGCATGACGAGACGGAGACAGTAGACGGTACATCTTGAAGCGCGGGGGGCCTACGGCTTCGATACAAGACTCTGTGCGCAATATGGAGACGGGCCCGTGCAGATGTTTGGCCTCGGAACATTCTTGCGATCGCCGGTTCCGGACCTCCGCGGACGTGACTAGGTAGTGGATCCTGCACACTACACAGCGTTCTTGCAGTGTCAAACCCTGTCGCTTCAACCTGGATGTAAGTCCGGTGGAATAGCCTGGCCGATGTGAAGTGAACGATGACGTAGGTCCCGCGATCCTGGCTGTCAATCGCACCAGTCACGCGCTCGTCGCCGGTTTTTGCACTTGCCCTCTTACCACGATGTCGACGTTCAACCTCCCACCATTCCTGCTCAACACCGCGCGCATCCCCGCGGTCGCCGTCGGTCTGCCACTCGTCGCCGGCTGGCTCAGCGGCTCGCAGACCTACAAGGTTATCGACGGCCGCTGGTATAGGGTGCGTGCTACTCTGCGAACAGTTTTACATTCGCTGATGGATCTGTAGAGCCTCGTGTTTCCGCCTTTGTACCCACCGCGCGCTGCGTTCCCAATCGCATGGACGACGCTGTACTTCGGCATGGGATGGGCGTCGCACGTCGCAGCGCAGGCTGTCGTCGCAGGAAGGTTCGGCATACCATATCTCATATAAAGCTTGCGCTGATGGAAGACCCAAAAGACCCGGCGCAGAACTCGGTCTCGGGCTGTACTACGCGCAACTCGGCATGAACCTCGCGTGGTCGCCTTTGTTCTTCACCTATAAACAGGTACGCTTTCTGTAGCCTCGTCTCAATGCACACTTCAGCCTAACGCGTCCGACAGACGGGCTGGGCGCTCCTCGACATCGCAGCACTAACCGCGACGAACTTCTACATGACGGTTCGTAGTCTTCCACAATGATTGGCCAACTGCGGTAGTCTGACTGTCGCGCAGAGCATCCTGCACGAAGCGACGGACGGCTGGACGAGCTACGCGCTCGTACCGTACTGCGCGTGGCTCTCCTACGCCACGTACCTCAACGCAAGCCTCTGGTGGCTCAACAAGGACCGCCATGTTCCCAAGTACGATTAGGTATGACCCAAGAGAGAATAAGTACGGTACATACATAACATGGTACAGCAAAATAACAATATCGATACACGCAAGATACGCACGAGCCGATAGATACATTCTTGTCTACATTTTGGCGTCATGGTGACATCGCCCGAATGTCCGCGATGCTGCGCATGCCTTCGTCGCCAAGTTGGTCGGGCATCTCCCAAGCCATCCGAGGAGTTGCTGAGGACTCTTCGTTGGATGGGCCCGAGAACTGATCGGTGGTCTCCCATGCCGTCCAAGCTTGACGAGGCATCCAGTCTCGACCAAACAGATAGCCGAGCTCGTCGGCGGCATGGTCGAATGAAAGCGCGAAGTCGTCCGCAGCGGCAGTGTCGTGAAGCGGAAGCGCGAATTCCTCGACCGCATCTGCGTATGCGCCTGGACTGTATGTGTGCACCGTATGCCCGCCTGCCTCAGGCTGTGGACTCGCAATAGGAACTGGAGAGGGAGGAACCTCGATGGCAAGAGCAGCGTCCACACTCGCCGCAGCACCCGCATCGAACTCGGTGGCACCAAAAAGCGGATTCGGCACAGCACCAGTGAAGACGTCGGCGGGGGCGACCTTCTTGCCTCGATACCCACGCGGCCGAGCAGTAGGCTCGAGCTCGTTGGCAGTACGGTCGATCCATCGTGCAGTCGCAGCGATCCGGAACCCTTCAGGGCTCACCATATGCTGATAATTCTCTTGCACACCCAGTCCGTGCATTATCAGCACGTCGCCCTATCAGAATCATGCGTCAGTCGGGCAGGAAGGGAGGAGGAAGGAAGGGACGTACGTGGTTGAGTGTGAACTCTAAGACGACGCGGTCTTTCGTCTTCTCCTGGCCGGGTTTGGGTTTCGGCGGGCGGTACTTGAAGCGCATCTGCGCAGGCGAGCCGAGGGAGAGCTTCGTACGAAGCGCTTTAGCGGTCGCTCCCAAAAGGGACGGAAAAAAGTACACGTACAGCTGCAACGTCGTTCCCGAGTCCGCGTTCAAAGTCGCTATCTGCACACGCACACGACACGCGTCAACGCCGCAAAAACCGGACGACACGCTACTTGACACTTACGGTACTGCAGACAGTGAGGTGAGTAAATCGGTTGTCAAAAGCGTACCAAAAAAAAAGAGACGTACGTTCATCTGCTGGCTCCCAAGATACCCAGCCGTGAGAAGTTCGTTGAACTTCGCGTCCGGCACGAGCAGCGTTGCGCGCTGTCGAATTAGGGCGAGCGCGTTGTTCACGGACCGAGGTGACCGGTCGAAGGGAATCTACATAGTCATGAGCAAGCGTCGCAACGGCACGTAAAAGTCGAGCGACTTACAGTCTGATCCACCGTCGCGATGTACTGAAGACGAAGACAGAGTTTAGAGTGCGAACATTCCTGATGGCGAAGCTCAAACGCGGACCTTGTACGGTACACCAGCTACAACGGACAGAAGGTCAGTGAGAAACACACGTTGGGTTTCCGAATGACGTACAATTTTGCGAGAAGTACTGTGTGAGCATCTCCGAAGCAACTACAGAGCAACAATCCGTCAGTCGCATTTAATGGTGAATTATTATCTACATACTTGAAGTCTAAAACATAGAAAAAGGGTTAGCACACTGACATTGCATCAGAAAACGGAACGCACGCTTGCAAGCGGGTACCGCCTAAACAGCGGCTTCTCCAGATAATCACTCTGGTACTGCTCAAAGATCTCATCCGCTTCCTTATTGACGCGCGAGTTACCCAGAACCTGATATATAATGCCACTTTACACGTAGGGTCAGCAAAAAGAAAGCAGAAGCGAGATGGCGCACCGTGAGTCTGGAAGGTGGAACGCGTTGACGGTCGCGACACCACCCGTCGCGTCCACTTGCAGCGGGCAAGTCTGAAGTCGGATGGACGGGTCGCTAATCTTGTATGTACCAGTGGGCGAGACGCCCCCTGGTGGCGACAATTTACTCGCTTTCTGGATCGGCCAATCGACTGCCTTCCTGAACTGCACATCCGTCAATCGAAAGTGGAAAGTCAGAACAGAACAGACTCACGGTACACCCGGGTGTCGGACACTCCCAGCACTCCCACTTGCTCCTCAAGAACACGCGTCCGCAATCCGGACAACAGCCTCCACGCTGGAAATGTACAGTCGTAGGATCCCCGTTCTCCTTATCGAGCAGCTCCGGGAACTTTGGTCGGTAGTCTGTATTCTTCGCGTAGAGGCGAGCGAGTGGAGGGCTGGGGACGAGTTCGGTGAAGGAGGGTAGGTACTGCATGCCCTGGCCGTGCGGAGACGCGTCCGTGCCTGTTGTTGTTGGGCCCGGGAGCGTCCAGAAGCGCGCGCAGGAGGGCGTGAGACACATCCAACCGACGTCGTACACGATCTTGGAAGTCGTCTTGCACGACGTGCAACTCGCAATATCGACAGGTTCGACAGCTCGCTTCGCCCTGCGTGAAAATCTTCAGCTCGCACAAACAGCGAGGGAGAGCATGAAGGAGCGTACAAATCTTCCAGAGAAAGCTGTGCGACCTTTTGCGGCAGGCCCGGCGGAGTCACAGGGTGAGCGTCGAGCGGGGGAGTGGGTAGACCTTGCGGGTTGGGTTCCAGCGTCACCTCGCGCGCAGGCTGTGGGATCCACCACGGTTCGCCTTGCGTTTCGATCCACTGCAAACACACCTTGACCCGCGTATGAGCTTCGTTCCCGCTCCCGCTCTTCTCGGCCTCAGCTACAGACAACTGGTATCAACTTTCGCACACCAAGATCCAAAAGAAGTAAACATACCCCACATATCCTTCACGCAGTACCACCCCAGCACGTAGTACCCTACCTCCTCTTTGAGCGTATGAGGGAAGAGCGCATACTTGGAATCGGCAAGAACGAGAAGCGGCTGTCCGATATCAAGCGCCTTGCGCAGGACCCGCGCATGGATTCCGCTCTTGGATACTGTCTGATCTTGAACTAGCACACGCTTTTTGACCGTCTCGTTCGTCGCTTGGTCGACGACAGCCTTGACGGCTGTGCCCCCGCCGCTGGAAAACGACGTGAGAAGGGGCTGCGCAGCGAAAGCGCAGACACTCGTGCGCACCCATGCGAAATGATGACCTTCCCGTCGTGCAAGAACGCATCGCGTCTGAGCGCAAATCAGCCCAAACTACACAAAAGACCGTAGACTTTGAACATACGGTGCTGCGTGACCACCCAGTAGATATCCGATCGCTAAGCCGTCGCGATGGTACACCCCACCCTGATACGTACGAAACCATGCAAGGTTCTCGCATATTTCTTGTCGCGTCTACGGAGGAAAACGTCGTCAGCGACAACATAAGGAACAGCGATGATGGCGAGCGAAAACGTACCTTCGTCCACAGCAGCGGCCGCAAACCCTCGGGGAGAGGACCATGCTTGTGGGGGACCGCGGACTCGGCACCGAATAGCTGCCAGGTCCTCTGCGACGCCCCAGCGTTTAGCTGCAAACCATTCACTGCATGCTCAACGTCGGCTCCGGGAGCTGCTATGGCGCGCTTCGAAGGGGAAGGCATCTGGAGCTCATCCACCGCCTTGCGCTTTCTTCCTCGCTTCGCGGGTGACGGAGCGGGCGTAGGCAACTGTTGCACGATCCCGCCTGCGGTGGCTGGTCGCAACGGAGTTCTAGTCGCAGTGCGCGTTCGCTTTATAGGCGAGTCCGGATCCTCGGGTGCGTTATGCCTTGTCGCAGCTGGCCCGCGCTTTCGTTTCGCCGGGGTAACGGGAGGCGTCGCGACTTGGAGCTGCTCGTTCGCGGTACCGTTTACCACAGCGCGCTCGTCGATCGTGTTGACAGCACTGCGCTTCCCACGTCTCGTTCGAGACAGACTCGGCTCCTCATCCTCGTCCTCCTCGTCCTCGCTCTGATCCCCCCGCGCACGCTTCCCGCGAGGTTCATCCAGCTGAGCGTCGCCAGCTTTGCGCTTCCCTCGTCCTGCGCTCGGCGTATGGGGAGCTTGATAAGTAGCCGGATGCGCCCTCGTAATTCTACGCGGCGTCGTATCCAACGGTACTGGGGTTGGCTTGGGTCCGCGCGGCTTAGGCTGATGAACCTCGACGACGAAGCGCTGAACCGCCTTGCGCTCGCGTGTACTCTTTCTGAGCGCAGTTTCGGGCTCGGGCTCGGGATCGGGGACGGGAGTGGGAGGGTCAGAGACGATGAGGCGAACCCGGCGGATGTGCGCGAAGGTGCTGGAGGTGCTTCCTTCGCCTTCACGCGACTCTTCGCGAGCGCGAACTTCGTCGTGCAGCGCGAGCGAGGTCTGGAGCTCATGTGTCGCATCCGCTTCCGTTTGCGGTGTTCCAGTCGGCGGCGGTTCGTCTGCAGCTGGCAAGACTGAGCGCGGATCGTCTGCTGTTGGTCTGCCTTCGCCGACTTCCTGCGGCGGCTCTCCGGCGCTCGTCTTGGCCGCCGCAATGCGCTTCCCCTTCAGTCCCTTGCCCCGCGTCGTCTTCGCCTTCTCCACCTCCTTCGCGGCCTGCTCCGCCTTCCTTGCTTTCGCTTCTCGTGCAGCGAACGCCTTGTAACGCGCCGGGTCTGCGAACATCGGAATTGCCGTCCTGGCCTTGCGCGGAGAGCGCTTGGCGCGCTCCGCTGGGCCCAGACTGAAGCTAATGTCCGATCCAGTCGACGAGGCGCGCGTAGTTGATTCTGCAGGGGATGGCAGGGCGGTGTTCTCGCTACTGAGCAGAGCGGGCGAACGACTTGAAGTGGCCTCGGCCGTCAGCGCGACCGAATCGTTCATAGCAAACGTGAGAGGAGTGGGAGAACTGCGAGTGGTAGCAGCAGCAGCGTGGGAGGACGAGGAAGTATCGGTGGGGAGCGCGTCGATGCCACTGACTGTCGTGCCGCCTTCAGAACCTTGAAGTAGTTGGTTCGCGAGAACAGGAGGAAGGGCAGCGTGCGCTATGGGTAGGAGGGCAAGCCGGGTGTGTGAACGATGGGCAAACAACACCGGCACCGCGTCGTTTTCCGGTGCTGTTGTCGTGGAAGATGCCTGTGCCACTGCTGCCGCTAGCGCTCCGTCGGGGACGGGCACTGTAGTTGTTGGCAAGGCGCCATGCCCAACAGCTACATCAGGTTGCTGCGGTGTCTGCGTCGCCGCGTCTACCTCCGAGTGGAGAGTCTGTCGAGGGAGCGTTGCATCCTGACGCTGGTCTCGAGCGAGAGGTACTGTCTCCGCGTAGTCTGATTTTTCGTCCTCGCTTTCCTGCTCGTCCTCCACTGCTTGGTTCTGCTCTGCCGCGATCTTCGCCAGTTGCAGCCTGTTCAGACCGCGTTTGACCTTGATTTTCGGGGCGGTTGCAACCAGGGCAGAAGGCTTCTTCTTCGTCTGAGTCTTCCGTGTAGCAGGCTTGTCCTACGAGACCAGACAATAGTATTACCACGTAGATCGATACCAGTTCAGAGAGAAGACATACGTTTTGCGCTTTCTTGCGGGAACGAAGACCGTAGGTCGCCGGCTTGTCGGAAGTCAGAGACAATAATGGAGTAGAAATCACAATGACAAGACGTACAGCTCGCGCCGCTGCATTGTGGGAGTTGCGCCCTCGATTGGCCGCCTGCTTCCCCGTGTTTCGCGAAGCAGACGGCACAGCAACCGCGCGCCGACCAGCCCTCGACTGTGAGGCTTTCGAGCGCGCCTTCTCGGCAAGTGGGACGTCGTCGTCGTCTTCCACGTCTTGCTCGTGCTCAGAATCAGGGTCCAGACTCGTCAGAGGCGACAGCGGTCCGTAATCCTCTGGAACGTTCACGGTGTCGACAGAAAGCACAGGGCCAGGCGCAGTGTCGAGTAAGTCACTCAAACGCGAGCTAGACGCCTCGTCCGACTTGCCGAGGTCGTCTTCGTCGTCGAGCGCGAGAGCTGGGACAGCTGTGGCGGCCATATTAACGCGTCGACTGGGCTGCAGGCAGGAAGACTGTCAGTGTATAAATTCATGTTGAGCAGTACATTTGCGCACCACAGCAGCTCTGAGGGCTCTGGACGACGCGCGTGCCGACGAGCAGAACGTGGCGGTTTAAAGCAGGTTAACGGGCTGATCGGCAGGCGCAGAGAAACGATCGGATGCTGTGCGGCGGACTTGACGCGCCTCTTGCTCCCGTTCTTCTCACACGTTTCCCAGTCTAGCTCAGGTGTCATATCTCTAACATGTTTCAAGGGCCGCATATACGATACAGCACTATAGGGTATAATTACATGCACCTGGTCAAGTCACGAAGACGATATCTCATCGGCCGTCGGTCACGGAATGACAAACTGCGCACGGCGACGGTCTGGCCGCCAGACGTTGTACCACAAGTCCAGGATGGCCTCCAGCGACCGCATCGAACAAAACTTCCATAGCATCGCCTCTTGGCCGAAAATAATCTCGTCGTTGGCGTCGAGTTCGCGTCCAAGTGCTCCGCTCCGTCTCAGAGTCAATAGCTTGACATCTCGGAAATGGATGATAGAAAGAACGTCGGTAATACGAGTGCATTCGTTCTAGACACCAATCAACAAGTCAGTTCTCGCTCCTCGTATGTATACGAAAGGACGCACCACGAGAGGCACCACCGCGAATTTGCTCGTCAGATCCAAAGTCATCCGCTTCACGTTCGGCACGACCAACGGCGCCTGAACATACTTCCGCTTAACGCAGAGCTCGTATAGTTCATCCAGCGACATGGTCAAGTTCCCGATCTGCGGCATCAACCTCGGGTTCGGGAGGATGATGTTGGTGAACATGAGGAGCATCGTGTTGTCGTTGAAGTTATCGCAGTCGCCTTTGACCTCGACTTCGCAATAGCTCGTAGTCCGACCGAAAACGAGCCCATCTTTGATCACGCACCCGTTACCGGCTACGTATTCCAGCCTAGGACCAGAAACTTCCGATTCCGAGGCAACTTGAAGTCGACCCCGACGCAAGCAGCGCTGTACAGCATAGTCCCAACCGAGAGCACGTCTAGGAAACGTCATATCTAGAGCTTCCAAGTTGGCAATAGGTAACTCGCGATCGTCCACCAGTTTGTAGAACTCTGCGGGAAGCGAAAGCGCAACGAGGTTTGGCATAAGCGGTATCACCCTCTGCAGCGCCTTGCCCAGGACCTGATGATGCGCTTCAGCCCTCCCAATTCCGACGGGATCACCAAGCATAAGGGGCCTGAGCCTCTCCATCTTGAAGACCCGTACGCTTCTGAGGGCTTGAGTGGTACCAGAACGGTGGTGCCAGAGGTGGTTGAGACAAGTCCCAAAATCGTCGAACGACATCGAGGCGGGGAGAAAGATCGAGTGGCCGAGAGGATAGTCGAGGAACTGAGCTCGAGAACCGCGACAGGTGTTCATAAAGCGGATCTTGGAGTGTATGTCGGAGCCTAGCGCGTCGTACACCGCGCACAGGAGCTCGAGTGGCAAGTCGACAAGAGTTGGCGCAGGTCTAGACGTAGTGGGTACGAGCGCGCAAGCCCCAGCAGCGGTTATCGACATCACTGGCAGAGAGGTATGAGTGGGCGATCTTGGTGCACGTACTAGTGGCTTTATAGGCGGTCGTGGCGCTTGGGCCAAAGAACCACGGTGACGCTGCGCGCTTCGAGTTGCACTTGTCTCAGAATTATATCCACCCACAATACAACAACCAACAGCCTCGACAAGCGTTGACCACGAGTCGAGTTGCTGGATCGAATATGACGTTACGGTCGACCACTCCAAAGCGCCTTGTGTCGCTTTGTCCCCGAACGCGTCTTGATAGGGCCGTGCGGCTAGAACTGAAACCGTTTAGCGAGCACGACACGAGTCAGAGGCGAATCGTCCGCTCTGCGCCTATATCAACGGCTACTTGTAAGTTGTGGAGGGGCGAAGGTCAAGACGCGGTCGGCTTTTCGCGGCGCAGCGCCGACCGTTCTTGTCCCGGACCGCAATCGAGTCTGGTGCCCTTCGCAGCCAATTCCAGCCTGGCTGGTCCTCATACGCGATCCTACGAGGTCTGTACCTGGCCGCGAGGAGGTCCGCACCTGGCCGCGATGACGACGTTCAGGTTGCGTTCAGTGCCCCTTGTGCGATGCTATTATACTCGCTCTGGGTCGACACCGTCCTCGTAAACTCCGACTCTTTCAATCATCCCGGGCCCTTTTTCCTGTGCCCATTCATGGGTAAACAGTGCTACCGTACGTCGACTCGAAATCAGACTCTGGCGACGGATACCAGGCAGCCCACCCTGAACCTCCGATGCCCATGTTCCCCGCCTCCAGGGCTGTCCTGGCACTTCCCACTCCCCACTCATACGTTCCAGTCGCTGATCTTTCGGCGATACTACATCATCCGTAAAGACCAAACTCCGGGTGGATCGGTGAACTCGGCGGGCGCAACAACGTCACTTCAAGTACACAAAATGCATCTTGTACTTTCCTCGGGTTTCCCGGAGTGGGGAGTTGTCTTTCTGTCGATCTTCGAGAACAAGGGGATGTTGTTCTCTGCAAGTATAAAGGCCTGTCCGTCAGGAGGAAGAACGGGTGTTAACAACTCCCCATCATAGCTGCCTCCGTGATGTCCTCGACTGCCATTGGGACAGATGCTTCCTCTTCAACTCAGGAAGTCCCTACAGGACTCATGACTCTGGCGACAGAGCTTCACCTCTTGATCTACCAGGAGCTAGTAGAGGTCAAGGACAAGATGTCGATCCGGTCGACCTGTCACACGTTCTGGGACTATGGGTGGAAGTCAACTATAATCCTATACGACGGCCTACCCTTCAAAGAAGTATCGCGCTCCTTGAGGCAACTAGATCGTGAACGGGGCCGCTTATCGGATATTTCAGTCTTCAAGGTATATTGGAGAAAAGGACCCTTTCTTCGTGACGAGGATTTCATCGCGCACGGTCAACAGTCGAAGTGGGTCTGGAACACGCTGGTAGCCATCCTCCCATTCATGGAGAAGCTGGACTCTCTCACCTTACCACCCCAATTTGCGCCACATGATGGGAGCATGGTGAACGTCACTACAAATTTACGAGAGCTGGAGATGATTGTGCCCGCGACGGCCAAAGACTGGTTCGCGAAAACACGAAACATAACACGCCTCAATGCCGTAAAATCGGAGGGTATGCCCGAGGACCACGAAATCCTACAGTACAAACCAGGTGACCCATGGCACGGCGAGGTTGACATGACCTTTGTCGCCGGCGACGCAGCTCTCGTGCATTGTGTCTTCAATTCCCGTCGACTCGCTCCCGGATGCGAGCTCGTGGTCCGAAATCCCGGTCACGGAGTCCTTCTTTTCGAAAAGGAGGCCGAGAATCTCGCCAACTTTCTCAAGGCGTTGGCCCTCGAAGGATCCCGGCTTTCCGCCCGTATTGAGAAGCTCACGCTATCGCTGAAGTACCTCAAGCGCGTTTTTAACGCTCCGACCGGGACAGCTCCGCGCACGATCTTGCTCTCGGGACCAAAATGTCTGATACTGGAAATTGAACCCTCGGCACCAACCATGTTGACGCTCAAGGTACGCTCGCTTAGGAGGAAGTGGTCACAACCTCCGACTCATAGAGAAGCATTGCAGGACCATTGTGACCAGTTAAGCAAGGTTTTCCGAGGACTGGGAATTCACCATCAGCCTACCACGGTGAAGACTATCAGGATCACGTTGCACGGACATGGCGCAGATAGTATGAAGCTGGGGCATGGGTTTCAAAAACAGGTGAACACGTGGGGATTCACCCATCTTGATTACATAGAGGACCCTTGGGGTCGCCAGTGGAAGATCATTGACACTGACTCGGACTCAGGTTCAGGTGAAGACACACCATTCGCTCGCTTCCGCCGCCAACGTGCCGTTGACCGGGCGTCAGCGAGTCAGCGCTCAGGTGTCGCAACGACATGACAGTCATTATCAAAGCGTGGTTCGGCCAACATTTGCTATTGTATTCTGTAGTACTAATATCGTATTGCCCTCTATGTGGCATGTATGAGCCCGATGCTACTTGCGCATGAGTGCACAGAAATGCCCTGTTGCTGGGGAAACGGCGGGTTAGGTGCGAGGGGCGGGTTAGGTGCGAGGGGTGACCTGTATGAGTCATAAATGGTACAAAAAAGAATCCTCCTCTCTCTAACTCGCGCGGTGTCTCTCTAAGTCGATACCCATACGAAATATTTTGGTTCCGCAACAACACAGCATAAATTCTAGGGGATCTAAAAGTATAGTCCAGCGGTTTTTGGGTGCGGGACTCGAAAATTTTCGTTTTCACGAGTTAGAGAGAGAGAATCCGCGAGCTCGGCCGTCTCCGAACGGTTCAAGCCCCGCGAAAATCATGCTCTCCTCGTCGTACCGCGGCGCTTTGAGCCCGCAGCCGGCCTAACAACGTTCCAAAGGAACTCAAATATAAAAATATGACACGCAGTGCTCAAACTATACGCTTCAAAGCATAATTTCCACCGAAGACTCATACACCAGTTGAGGTGGACGGTCGGGGATTGAACCTGGATCCGATCACCGGAAAACGGCCGAGCTCGTCCCACCATCCACAAAAGTCCTAGGCATCCTCTGACAGCCACCGACACAAAAGAACCATGTATACGTTGACTAAACAGTAGGAAGAAACTGTGTCTGAACAAACGGAGATACTTCACTATGTCCGGATCCGGAGGAAACCGCCGTTGTACAGCGATATCACCGTTGGCTACATTTTTTGCGCGACTACTAAGCAAGTACTGTATGGTTCTACTCAGAATAATACCCTTATATTAGTCCGGCGTTGACCCAGAGGTGAGAGAAAATGCGGGTGGGCATCTTTGAATTGCGCCGTAAACGGCGTGGTGTATGAGCCTTCCGTAGGAATTACGCTTTGAAGCGTGTAATTTAAGCACAGAGTATGACATTCCTATATTTGAGTTCCTGAGGAACTTTGTTAGAGCCGCTGCGGGCTCAAAAGCGCCACAGTACGACGAGGAGAGCATGATTTTCGCGGGGTTTGAACCGCTCGGAGACGGCCGAGCTCGCCGATTCTCTCTCTCTAACTCGCGAAAACCAAAAATTTCGAGTTCCGCACCCAAAAACCGCTGGACTATACTTTTAGATCCCCTAGAACTGTGTTGTCGCGGAACCAAAATATTTCGTATGGGTATCGACTTAGAGAGCCGGCGTCCAAGTTAGAGAGCGCCGTTTCTTTTTTGTACCATTTATGACCCATAGACCTGGCCACAAACGTCACACACACACTGGTACCGGTTAGCAGACGTCGACGTCATGAACACGCCGGCTCGCCTCATTCAACTCGGAGTCATTGCAGAAAGACATGCTTGTGAGAAACTGTATCAACGAGTTTAACCGTCTGTAAGGGCTGTACAGCGACCCTGTGATCAGACGAGTCAGGCCTTAGTCGTAGTATGAAGACATACGGATGGACTGGTCGACCACATCCACGTACGCGGCAGAAATACTCTCTGGGTCATCCCCAATGATCCAATGAACCAGGCGTCGGGCTCGTTCGGAGGGAAGCGCGCCATCCCGCCATTCTCTGGCGAGATCGTCCATACCCACCCTTGCCACGGTCTCCCGCGAAGTGATGGTAAAAATATCGCAGAGGATATCGCACATCTCCCGGTGCGGTTCGCTCTCCCGCGTCCAATCGGCGCGCTGGCACTCCTTCGAGTAGTATTACCGCTTTGCAGCGACTACACTTCTCGAAAGGTCGACTGTTCCCCGTTTCATGGACCTGTTTCCCGCATGTCGGACCTAAACACGCGCGCCGCCTGAGCGCGCCCGGAAGGAGATGTGCGAGGACGGCGTGCATATCCTCGCTGCGCTTTATGCCCTCCGCAACATGTGTGCGGATGAACATGGGAGGGTCGCGGCGGTCGCCTGCATCGAGTCGCTCGAATCTTGATATCGCAAGATCCGGAAGTCGAGGTTCCCAGGCAGTGATGTTGGAGAGACATTCGATGATGCCGACGACGGCACGATAAAGCGGGGCCTTGTAGCAGAGCATGAAACGTGGGAGATCGAGACTTTGGGAATCGAGTCCAAAACCAATATTCCGCAGTAGAAAGGCGTATTCGTCGCATGGCTCCAGTGCGTTAAGCACAAATCCGTCCGAGTCGCTCGAGGTGGTCGGTACTAGCGAGAGCGGTGTGCTGCTAGAACTGTGATATATAGCCAGAGCGGATCGGGCATCTCTGGCTGCCTCTCAAGCACGGAAATGGTGCGTCGAACGAGGAGGCTGTCTTTGATGATTTCCTGAAAGACGTGGTAGCGGTACCGTTGCAGCGTTGCAGAGAGAAGTGAAACCGCGCCGCGGTACCAGGTCGCCGAACGCACGAGACGGTGAATAGACTGTGCTGCGCCAAGTGGCAGCAGCCTCGCTGTAGTATCTGGCCAATACCCACTCCGGAATGGCCGTTTCCTCGTGCGCGAGTAGGCCTTCTCTTGTTCCGATGGATTAACGCACATCGCGATAGCAAGGCAGCATTGGTTGTATGCCACCTCGAAGGGCGGTTCTAATCTGGGGGCATTACGCTCGACAGGCCCTTCTGAGCGTGCCGCACAGTTTGGGCAGCTCGTCGTCTCGTAGGCAACGATGCGTGCGCAGAGCACCGCACACTCCTCTTCGGACAGGACAGGCTCGCGCAAGACAATGCCCAGGAGGACGTCGTAAAATTCGGGACATTTGTTGCGGACATGCTCGAGGTTTGCGGCGTCAAGCGAGGCGGTGAACGCAAGAAAGCAAGTGCCACAAGGCAACGGCTCTGGGCAGTCAGAGGTAGGTCGAAGCTGCTCGGCGAACCTGCGAGCCTGTCGCTCGACTCTGTCGTGGTCCTTGCCCATGCCGCGGGCCACGATAGCTGTCGACGGAGAAGAAGCGAGAACGGGCGGACTTCGGTCCGGATCGAATCTGATCCCCGCGGCTCGTTCCTGAACCACGACCACACCGCAGGTCTGCCTTAGACTTGATCCTACGTCTTCCTCGGCTTGCGACGATGCCCAGCGACTACAAGAAGCTGGAACGCTACGCGCGGACTTTTGCAACGCAGTTTCGCGCATTCAATCCTGCCAGCCCGGTCCTCTGTTTGAAGTGCTTCTATGCCTTTGCGGCCGAGCTCGATTCTGCGGCATGCGAACACCTCGGCGCCAAGTGCCCCGAATTCTACGACGCCCTCGTCCACTTTGTCACTATCGACCACCCGTTGGATTACGATGGGCGAATTGCCATCTCGATGCGGTTGCTCCTTTGCCAGGGCGCAACAACGTGCACCCTGTGCTCTGCCCTTCCGGTCCGAAGTCTCCCAATCAGGAGCGACGAAACGCCGTTCAACACGCTTTTTGACATCTGCTGCCAGCTTTTGTCCAGAGGTCTCATCCCGTACTTTGATGGGAATACCAGCGTTATGTCGACGAAGATATACAGGAAGCCATTTCGGCGCGGTGCCTGGCCCAGCACGCCCGAGCAGCTCTTGCCTCATGGTCCTGAAGAGACCGTCGGTCAGCTCGTGCGCATGTCATCTGTCATGCATTCTGGCCCTGTTGTTCTCCTCGCTGCTATGCTCCAGCGATATCGGAAGCCCGTTCTCGAAGAGATCTTGAACCCGAAACACGATAACCTGCTCCTTCGACGCGTTGAAGGTGCACTCGAAGAGGCGTCCGAACTCGCCTCCGCTGCACTACGTGCGCACAACTCGCGTGCGGACCTTTCTTCTCTCTCGCCGACTCCGGCGAGTGATACTGCAGTTGTAAAGGCACTGGAAAGGCACATAGTCTTTCCGCAACTGCTGCACGTTATCTCTTTCGGTGTCGACTTCGATTCGCATGATCTCGGCCGCTTTGCGTTTCGTTACGAGGCACGTCTATACCGCACGATCCTCTCCGTTCTCGCCCACTTCCACAGCCCAACAGCATGGGTTTATGGACTTCCGGCCGTAGCCATGTCCCTGTACTCGCGACTCAAGGCGGCCGATAGACACGACCCACCGAACTTCATCCGCGAAGCTGCGCTAGCGAGCAAACGGCGTACGGAAGATGTTTATGCCCTTCTGGCAGATCATCTACCCGTCGTTATCGAAAAACGGGCGTGCTCCGGGCCGGGATGCGGGAAACAATTCCACGAGAGCGCAAACGGGAAGCCCTTCGCCAAGTGCGGACGCTGCAAGGCTCTTTACTACTGTTCCAAGGAGTGCCAGCGCAAGGACTGGAGCCTGAAGCCAGGTGAACCGCACAAAGTCATTTGCGACATCCTGTGCGAAGTCTTGACAATCGTTTCCGCGGACACCATGTTCACTACAAGCTCAACCGACATCGCCCGCGCCTGGCGCGATGCCGCGCTGCCAGAAGAACGCGCGAGACGTCTTACGGTGTGGATGCTTGGAGACAAGGCCGAGCGCTTGCCAACGGCTTACGCGGAGCTTCTGACTGACTCTATTGGTATGTATTGAACGCAGCGTCGTGTGCACTGCTTATGCATGCCATTCTAGGCCAAACGCCTTCCCCGCGAACGTTCGAAGACTGTAGGACGAAGGAGGAGATGCTGCAGTTTATTGAAAAGGCTGCAGGGTGCCGCTATCCTCCCGGCAGCCGCATCGTCATGGTTCCAGCGGAGGACGTAGGCAAGAGCAGCGAACCCACCGAATTTCTACCGCTGTGGTCTGACCACGAGGATACGGGCATCGCGCAGGTCGAGTGCGTACCTAATACTCTCGTGGTAAATTGCTCACTGAATCGAAACACAGAACTGCAGATGGGAGGCGTTTTCCGGGCAAGTTTTTCTTGAAGGTTGTTCCGCCTGGGAGCCCAAATTTATAATCGGACCGTGAGAGTCACTTTCTCTTTAGCTGTTCTCTAACAAGCGGAATGTCAAGCGAGATTTACTAGCATTGTGGTCTGCGCTGAGTCGCCACGTGGCGGCGCGGAGACGAAGACAATGGAATGCGCTCATTCATAGTCCGCCGCCACGCAGGTTTCCCTCAGATCTACTCCTCCGTCGCGTCCCACTGCCTCAGCTTCAGTACCATGCCCAGCGACATCACACGACTGGAAAGCAGCGCACGCGCATTTGCGCCCCAGTTCCGAGCCTTCACGGCTGCCGACCCGTCCCTTTGTCTCAAGTGCTTCTACGATTTCGAGGCGAGTATCGCGCCTACAGCGTACGAAGCGCTCGGCGCGAGGTGTCCCGAGTTCTACGACGCTCTCATGCACTTCGTCGCGACCGATCGTGCCCTCGATTTGGATATACGTGTCTCAATCTCGGCGGACTTGATCATATACGCATCTACGAGGTGCCTACAGTGCCGAGCGCTCGCAGGTCGCTATCTTATGTTTTCAGGCACCGAAGAAACTCCCTTTGACACGCTGTTCGATCTCGTTTGCCATATCCTGATGAGAGTTCTCATCCCTCCGCCTTCGACCGATGACGCCACCTTGTATCGCATGGTCTACAAGAAGCTCTTTCGACAGGGATCCTGGCCCAGTACGCCTGCACAGCTTCTTCCTCGCGGCGCGGAGCAGACTATCGGACGTCTCGTGCATCTGGCATCGATCATGCAATCCGCTCCGATCGTTCTGCTTACATCCATGCTCCAGCGGTACCGGAAGCCCGTCTTCGAAGAGATTCTGAACGAGAAGCACAACAGCTTACTGCTGCGACGAGTTGCTGGAGCTCTCGGAGAGGCTGCGAAACTCGCCTCCGCTGCATTGTCCGCGCATTTTCGTAACACGGGCTCGTCCAGTGCGTCCTCCCCGACACCTGCGAGTGACGTTGCAGTCGTCAAAGCGATGGAGAAGTACATCGCATTCCCGCGACTCTTGAACATCATTTTCCACGGCATCGACTCTGAGTCGCACGATCTTGCGCGCTTCGCGTACCGCTACGAAGCGACTCTTTACCGCGCAGTCATCGCCGTCCTCGCGAACCTCGCCTATCCCGCAGCGTGGGATCCTGAACTCCCCAACATTGCAGTCTATCTGTACTCGCGACTCGAGGCCGCAGACAGGCACGACCCACCTTGGTTCATCCGCCAAGCTGCGCTGATAAGCAAGAAACGCATGGAGGACGTCTATCTCTGTCTGGCGTACCATCTTCCACTTGTTCTTTGGCGGCGAGGGTGCTCTGGTCCCGGCTGCGAGAAGCAGGTACACGACAACCCGTCCGGCAAAGCATTTGCGAAGTGTGCGCGGTGCAAAGCCATTCATTACTGTTCGAAGGACTGCCAGCGTAGAGACTGGAACCTGAAGATCGGCCACCCACACAAAGTGATCTGTGAAATCCTGTGCGAGCTGTTGGCCATCGTTCCCGCGTCTGCCATCGTCAAAACGAAGCCGTCTGACACTGCACGCGCTTGGCGTGAAGCTGCTGTTCCCGTGGAGCGGGTGAGACGTGTTGCTGTCTGGATGTTGGGTGGAGAAGAGAAATACCTCCCGACTGCGTTCGAGGAGCTCCTGAATGATACTATCGGTGAGTCCGTTCGATGGTGGCGCCAAGCTTTGGCTTATGGACATGTTCTTCGCTCAGGTGCTACTCCACCTCCCCGAACATTCAACGACTGCAAGACGAGGGACGAAAGACTGAGTTTTATCGAGCGGATATCTAACTGTCGGTACCCGCCTGGAAGTCGGATAGTCCTGGTTCCAGTCGAAGGTCCGACCATGGGTTACATCGAAGGCGAAAGCGACTGCACCATCGTACCGCTACAAACCGAGGAAGAACAAGCTTTCAAAGAGATAGAGTGAGTACGCACCGTTAGTGGCAGACGGCATGTTGCTGATTGGTGACGTATAGGCTCGAAGAGGGGAAAGATTACTACGGTACATTCATCTTAAAAGTCGTACCCCCTTGAGGCTCGTTCAAGTCTCAGGCGGGGACGCTGTGCAGCGTTCATGTCCTATAATATTCGCACTTCCGTTAACTCATCAACATATTATCCTAAGAACAACACTGCGATGACTTCGTCTTTCAATCCGACCTTTGACTCTGAGTCCCGTGCTTGCACTGTCGAGAGCACTGCTGAATCGTAGAGAGAATTTTGACGTCTAGAAGCTCTTTCTTGCCGAAATTCCAGCGTGCCTGTGGATTCTTCGTAATCTCGACTCCCGGGCAAAGAGCAGGTCCGCGCGCTTCGGAGAGACGCCCGGAGATGGATCGGATCAAGACGCGGTGCTGAGTCCGCTCGTCCATTCTTTCCTCCTGACTCGTCACGTCAGCAGGCCGAGTTCGCAGCAAGAGCCGTTCAACGTCTCGTCTATGCGCGTGCATGTTCGCGAGATATTTGGAGAGCGACTGCTCCCACGGGACGGGAATCTTCGTTATCGACGCCGCCCCAACGCGCCGATTTACTCCAGCCGGCCTCCGGGTACAAGCGCGCTCCTCCCGCTTCCAGCGGGGAACGTGATTCATGGTAGGCACTGCAGTACTATATCCATCTGTACTACGCAACATCGAGCGGACGGCGAGCAACTCGTCCAAGCCTAGGATCAAATCCGGCGAGCCGATTGCAGGACAACCCAATTTCTTGTGCGTACCGTCGTGGCGGTGTCCGCTTGTTTTCCTGTCAATCCTTGTTCGGGATCTTCGGCGTGGCTTCCCTATAAAGGCGCCGTGACGGAGGAGTGGTCGTTCACCAGTCGTTCACCCACCCGCACAAACGACCAAGAACCTTGCGCATGGAGCCGGCACTTGATCCTGTCGATCCAGAATGCCACCCTCTTGCGTGGAATGCTCTTCTGCAGCTAGAACCGCCTCCAAACTCTCCCGTCGCGGCCTTGCGCGCGGAACTGTTGTCTTCCTTCTTCTCGTCAGAAGAGGCAACCACACTGTGTAACGAGGGCCGCGACATCGCTCAAACGGCACGAAATGGTATATTCCTATTGCCAGAATCTCCGCAATCCTTCAGAGATGTTTGCGTCGTGCTCGAATCCTTGCTCGGCGACGACGGCCTGATCTGGGCGCAGGTCCAAGACATCGTCATTTCTTGGCTGATTCCTGACGATACTGCCACCTATACGACGCAGCAGTCCGTGCTAACGCAATGCTACATCCAACCCATTCTTCAACGCAGTCCCAACTTACGCCTTCTGATATTACCATTCGGACTCGTGGTGCGACCAGCAAGTGGTATTGAAGTCGCTCAGAACTTGACGCCGAAGGTACTCGAGACTCTCAACGAGGTCATGCGACACCTATACGGTCAAGCGCACGCCGTAGCTGTCGAGAGCTTTCGGCGGATTTTAAACTCTGGCGCGGACGCTCGCTTCGGCGCCGTGGCTGGTCCCGGACGTTTCATCGAGTCGCTTTTGACCTCTCCCGACTTCCCATCCGCCACTCCTATTGCGGTCTACGTATGGAAGGAGGAGCTTGACCCGGAGCTGCTCGACCTTCTTGTACGGCTCGATGAACGGAAGCAGCTGTATACCTTGCATATTCCGTTGACGGGCGAAAGTCTTGGATCCTGGACATTCACGAACCTCGAGGAGCTCGGCATTACCGTCGAACTGGGCAACGGAATATCTACACTCGTACGTCCCGCGTTATACAAAGCTTACATGCATCTTTTCAAGTACCACTGCAGGAACGGTTCGCATTCCTCAAGCGCACAGTTCCAAACTGTCCGAACTTGCGAACGCTCCGCATCACCCGCATCGCTGGATCCGAGATGTCACACCTCGAGAAGATAAACCTCCCGCTGGCAGCGTCTGTGGCCCCCATTTTCGACTCCCTGCTCGTCATGTACACGAGCGATGGCGAGGCGGGTACGCTGTGCGAGGTGTACGTGGATCGCCACTGCGCTTGGCGGCGGGTGGACGGGGAGAACTACGGACTTCCTCCTACCGTGACGAGTTCCACAGCAGCGTCACGGTAGTGCCAGCCCCACATGGAGGCCCGATGATCGTCAGCGTCATACTGTATTTGTAGTGTCTGGCCCGTGCTGAGTGTTCATGTCCGAGTCTGGAGGTTATCCCAACGTTGCATATGTTTGTGTCTGCAAGCCTCAACTTGATGTTAGTTGACATGCCAATGAACTGGGGTACTCCCTCTTTGCAGACTCCCGTATGAATTAGTTGTATTGCTGTCTGAAGTTCAAGCAGTAGAGACGCGAGTCGGTGCCTCCTGCAAGTGTGCAACATCGTAAGTACCACATTTCTTGACGGGAGATCGGTGATTCCAGCTACCTGTCCTCCCGCCCGGTTTAGTGAAGGGATATGCTGGTCGGATGGTTGGTCTGGGCGTTGCTCGGAGAGCTGGTCAGTCGTCTCGATATATCGTGTGAGGTTAAATACGTCTTGAGCATCTTGTTTCTTGATCCGACTGTGCCCAACGGCCACTGCCCAGAGGTCCCTTTCTGTGCACAGGCTGATAGGCCTGCCTTCTGGCGGGTTTGAGTCCATCGATCTTCGCCTCGTATGCCGACAACCGGAACTCCGCGCGGGCAGGTAGCAAGTACCCCATGAACTAAGTATAGACATGTTACACTTCGTTAGTCTCCTGTTCCTGTTGGGAGCGTCATATGGAAATCATTGATATACCTTCAAGGACTGGTGCACTGCGGCTTGCCAAGTCAGAGAATTCTTGCGACACATCCGTCAGTCCGTACTAACGACGGTCGGGCTACTGGCAACCGTTTATTTTAAGACCCCACGTGAGGTACAGTAATGAATGCGAAGGCGGGACGTGCTTGATTGTCTCCATACCTAGGATAACGCCGACAAGACGGCGAAGCGGCTATGATCGACAAAGGCGGGGACGACTCGGCCTTGATCATCTCCTCGGTGCAACAGTTCAATCCAGACGAAACGAAGGACGGTCGGGTCCTCGGAGTAATGTCATACAGGATACCTATTCAGCGTAACACCTCAACCAAGAGGGACGCGCGTGTAGGCCATGACATCACTACGAGCGGCAAACTCAAGTAGCAACAGTAGGACGGTCCACGAAACTTCAAGACCGAAATCTCCCTTTTGCAGGATGTGCATCGTTACCGGCACTGTTAGTGCACATTTACTTTACCGCTGGCTCCAGCGTGGCGAAGCAGCTTCGCCTACGACAACTCGGCCCGACGCGATCCAACGACCAGCAATCGAAGAAGACGTCCTCGGTTCGACACCCGGTCGGGGCGCTGAGCAGCTGCAATACCTCCGGAAAGTAGTCCTATAAGGAACTTCTGTGCCAGGGACGTGGTGGAGGCGCAATCTTCCCGCTCAGCGCCCCGGGCCCGACCTTCCGGCCATCACCCTTCAAGCTTCAAGTCCCGCAACTACTGATCACCTCGCTCACAACGTTCGCCCTACTTACAAGCTACTAACGCCGACTCCAAGCCCAGCGACCTTCAAGGTCCAACAAACGCTCTAACATCAACATCAACGCCTCATGCCTTCCACTATGAGTGTCAACGAATCAAAATCTCCGGCCTTCAAAATTCGCAAATTTCAAGTCATAACGAGCCAAATCACCAGGCGGTGCCTCACACTTGTTCACGACAGAAATCAACCTTCTAGTCATAAGTCTACCAAAACAATGACAACAGATTCTATGTCCCACCTGTGAACTAGGGTTCACATGTACTGTACATGTGCACAAGTGACATAAATTGGCTATTTGTGTATTGCCAGTTTGACTCGCGTAGGCGTCGTACACGTCGTGGACGGCTTTGCAACTTGAATACGCTCACAACTGTCAGACGGCGACACGGCAGGTCATACTGTAGCAGGAAGGAGAACGGACACTGCGAATGATCAAGGCTGTAAATTAGGACGTCCTTAGTGGGATGATGTGCGGTAAGCTGAGCTCGAGTACTATACACGTGCGGGAAGAACGAAGAAGGAATAGAGAGATGTGGATAAAGGGGCGGGATGAGATGCGCGGGAGAGAGGGATGTGCAATAACATAGCATGGGACGCGAGAAATGTCAGATATCAGACAGGAGGAGAGACGAGCAGGCAGTACGAATAAAGTAGGCGGCGGGACGCGGAGATGGATGTGCAGTGGGCATCTAGATAAGACAGAGCGATGGAGGAAGGATTAGAGCTTACTACAGAGTCTAGTTTACTTATTTTGTGTGTGTGAGTGTGTGGAGGTCGACCTGGTTGGGCGGTAGAGAGGCGAGCTAGTATCGCGAGCTACCGCCCCACGCGCTCGCGCTCGCCTCGCGTCTTCCGCGCAACGCGCTGATATGCCCCATCCCGCGCTCGGCATCGTCGTCGTAGTACCACCCGCCGCTACTCGACGGGCGCGGGCCATGCAGCCCTTCCCCATGCGGCGGACGCACGTTCCGGTCGAAGTCCACAGAATGCGCGCGTCGCTTCTCCTCGCGGCCCTCCTCCTGCAGTCGCGCCACCTGCGCCGGTACACGCGCGCGTCCACGAATAGCGTCCGCCGCGACCTCGCTGACATGGCGTACGTGTCGTATGAGTCGACCAAAAGTACCACTCGAGCCGCGATGCAGGGTGCCGTTCGTATCGCTCGTACCGACCGGCGGCGCGTCGACGAGGACGTAGCTCGGGTGCGGCAGCGGCGGCGGGATACGCTCGATCTGGAGCTCGCGCGCCCAGTAGGCAGTGAGGAAGACCTGTCCCGGATCCAGCATCTTCCGCACGTCCAGCCAGTCGTCGTACCGCTCGTAGTCCTGCCGTAACCTTGCGCGCGTCGCGTGTGTTCGTGGACGATACTTCCCCAGATGCGTAGTATAAGGTATACGCGCCGCGTCCAGCGCCTGCCAGTACTTGCTGAAGAACGGCACAGGATCAGCGAGTCGAAAAGGCGGGAGGGCGTGTCCATCGACGCTGTTGTACTGAAACCAGTTCACGTCCAAGCGGACCTTGTTCCCACCATGCGCAGGACTCAACCAGAACCTGCTCTCCTTCGCGGTGTAGACTTCAGTGAAGAAGTTGCCCACACTTGCCGGGTCGCGTCCGTGCAGACCCCGCAGAGCGCGCATCGCGCGTGTTGCATGGAGCGGGTCGACCCACATCTCGGTGTAGGACGTGGGCAGCACGCGATCGTTTATCCCATTATCCATAGGTAGGACCTTGTACCATGTGTCGACGAATTCGCGCACGTCGCCAAGGGGTACGAAGAGTCCGAGCAGATTGCGCACGAGCCAGTCGAGCTCGGAACGGCCGTTGAATGTCCAATGCCAAATGAGCTCCAGTATGATACTTGCGACGAGCTGCAGTTCCCTACGTGGTGCAACACATCAGTTGGGCGTATGACAAGCTGTACGCTACGCACGGCTGGAGCTCGATGTACGGCTGCACTTGGGTGGTGACCTCCACCTGGTTCGCGATCCATATCTGCAGCCGTGGTGGCAAGTAGGGC
>KV425967.1:62076-81450 GCA_001632375.1 Exidia glandulosa HHB12029
CCGCGACACCGACGCCACAACAGCGGTGTCGCGCGAGCTGAAGGCGTCTGGCAACTCGGCGCCGACACGTTCGAGAAGAGCAAGTTAGGGGCATTACGTCCGATCTGCCGCGTCGCAGAATCCCGCGCCCGACCCTGCGACTCCTCCGCATTCAGTGATCTGCAGCGAGTTCCCTGGCAGTGCAATTCAAGCACTTGACGAGGAATTTCCCCTTTCGACGGAGAAACTCCGTTGAGTCCAGCGCTCGTCGGGAGGGGACATGCGGTTGACGCGAGCCACCTAGCCTCAGGGCCAGAAGATACCCACGTTCCTACCACGCCGAGAGCACGACCCGCCAGTAAATCCCAAACAAACGACGGCCGCCTTCGCGCTACCATCCATGTGTCATGGGACAGAAACGTCACCCGTGGAACTCGGCCCGACGTTCTTCAAGTTTCCGGCCTCGTGGGTCGTGAGACAAAGGCATTTCAGACCGCAGGTGATTCAGCAGCGGCACTGTTCGTTCTACTAGTCGTCCCGGGGTAGAGAAGGCATCCAGTATGTATGAGGTCCATCTTGTCACTCGTCAAAAGAGATCTCGACGAGTAGAGCATCCTCCAGAGATGCTGTAGACGATAGCGTTTCCAAGTAGCCATTCAAGAGATGACGCAGTAGAAGACCTGGTAGAAAAGCAGCGGTGTTGACGCGCGACGCGTCATGTCGTCACGTGACATGTTGGTTCAGTCGAACCCGCTCGTCCAGATAGAACCACGCGTACACACAAGCAGAATCCGGATGCAAATATAGCAAGGACGCATAGCTGCAGCCGTATACGAGGGCAATGGTAGATCCAGAACCGCGCAGTCCGCGTAGCAAGTCCAGTTTCCATAGCGCACCGTGACCCAAAGTTGTAGAAATGCGTCCCAGCTAGCCGCGCATCGTATGCGAGTAGACGAATGGTCTCTGCGACGCTGAAGACGCGTAACCACTGCCATGAAGGGGCTGCGCATAGCTGTGGCGATGGTGGCGCGGCGGGCCAGGCGACGGCAGCGGAAAGAAAAGCTAATCCGGTTCCGCTTTGCTGCCGTCTCGGAGTCAGATACGTTTTGGAACGACCATTATCTGAGCGCCACAACTCAAAAGCGGGAGATTGGGATATATGCAGGACATGATGATTAAGGATTAGTCATCCGCGAGAAGTACGTCTCACTGATCTCGGGAGCATGCTTCTTGATGCGTCTGAGGCCAAGGATGCACTGTCAGTTTTTCTTGGTCGCAAGTATGATAACGAGCTTTAGATTAAGAGTCGGAGCAAGGTGTGATTAGTCGCAGTGTAAGCTAGTGCATCTCAGGCAACGTCGCACTCTGACGAGACAGTGACATCATGATGAAGCATACTTGGCCCATTAGACTCGCTGCAGTGTACCAAGACAGTATCTGTCCGAGCCTATGTCACCTTCTGCCTAATTCTGAGGTGGATGTAGTGACAATAGTAGTCAAGCGTCACACGATCCTCAGAGACCTCCTCTTCTAGTCCGGCCACAAGATTCGACACGCAGACCGCAGCCCCGTAAGGCAAGATCTGGTCACTTCTCGTGGGCCAAGACCCTGCTTTGGTTCGAAACGGCCGCTTGACGAAGGATGGCAACAAAGCCATGGACCTGTTTACTAGTCCGCAGCATTTGTAGAAGAAGTCATCGAATAAGGAAGTGCGGCGGCTTCGCGCGCTGTTCAGCGCTAGCGTAGGTGGACGACACTTCTGGCATCGCGTCCAGTTTCGCACGAGCTGGTTGGACATGATCGCGCGACGATCCTCGGTGTAGCCTTCGGCCATAACAAAGCGGATAAGAGCGTCGAGGAACGGGGCACATTTCGAAGAGAGGCGTGCTACTCCTGATTCTTCAGGACAGCCAATGCATAGACTGTAAAAGTTCGTGAAGCACATAAAGCAGACCGATGGCTCATCCGCCAGTATGAACCCGTCGCGTAATGCAGACGCCTGACGTTCTACAAGCGCAAGCTGAGCCATAGTGACGTAGTAGGGATGGAGTGCTGGACGGAGCAGAGGTAGACCAACCGGGAAGAGAGGAGATGGCGGAGCTCGATTGGCCAAGCGATCGGCATCTTTCTTGCCCAACGTGACTGGTGCCGCCGTACACACGAGAGCTCATTTCTTGGTCAGAATATCATCCTGCAACGGAGGGAAGACCCAATACTTTCTGCTCTGCCATGATCAAACTATACAGCAGATTGCTACAGTAATCTCGATCATATAAGCTCATTTAATGCCTTAGGCACGGGCCATGCTACTGCACGCATCGTCGCCTAGTGAAACATTCTACATTGCAAAATAGCACAGTCACTAGAATGTACCTATGCCATACGATTCTCGCTCTTGTTAAGGTACACGTAGTGGCAATAGTAGTCAAGCGTCACACGATCCTCGGAGACCTCCTCTTCTAGTCCGGCTTCTTCTGCTGCCCCTTAGAGTTGCGTAATTAATCTCGGGTTTCTCACTGCAGATGCAAAGTCCTGACCTATAGTGTCCGTGAGGAGCTCCTTATAAGCCATAGGGATAGAGTCGACATCCCCGGTCGTAGCTGACCCGCAAATCCACTCAACCAGACGTTGAGCCCGCTCGGGCGGGAACTGGCGATCACGACACGCATCGATGAAGACGAAGACTCCACTCTTTGGATCCGCGATGGAGCATAGCTCGTGCAAGATATCGCAGATTTCCTTATGAGGGTACTGCTGCTGTTTCCAGTCGACGCGTTGGCATTCTTTGGAGCAATATCTCGCCATCTTGCACCTCGCACAGACGCGGAACGCTTTCTCCGATTCGCCATTTTGCATCACTCTTCCGCAGTGTGGGTTATAGCAAGCCCGACGTAGGTTTAGGACACGGAGTAGGCGCGCGAGACGGATATATGGATGTCGCATCTCTGAGACAGCCAACGCCGCTTTATCTCGAATGAACTGGGGAGGACTGCGCCGTTCAGCGGATGGGAGCCTGATGTAGAGAAGTCCCGCGACGTCAGGGAGCTGTGGGGTCCAGGCCCTCGCGTTCCGGAAGTACGCGAGGACATCGACGATCGCTCGATAGAGCTCGCCCTCGTAGCAGAGTGTGAATCTACGATGGTCTCCTGGAAGAGCGCCCGGTCCGAAGAAGACGATCTCCAGCAGGAAGGGGTGGGTATACACAGAGGTGATTGATGATACGAGGTGTGCGTCATCATGCAGGGATGCCACAGGCGAGAGGTCCCGGAGGGTCCACGCAGTCTGTTCAAGACGGTATATAGTGCACTGAAGGATTTCCCTCCGATATCGAATAACTTCTTCGAACACCAGGGACCGATAACGCATGATGGCCATCGAAACGACCTGTAAGGCGTTGGGGGAAACGTCCGATGACGCCACAAGATTCGCAACGCAAACGGCCGCACCGCCAGGTAGGATCTGGCTACTATTCGTTGGCCATGTGCCGAGTTTCGTACGAAAAAGCCGCGGTCTACCATGGCCAATTGCCAGAGCTGCCAGTTGGCAGCACTTGTCGAAGAAGTTATCGAATATGGCTGTTTCGCGACCTTGCGCGACCGTTCCCTTGGGGGAAGGGCACTTTCGACATTCTGTGCAGTTGCGCAGAAGTTGGTTGGACACGATCGTGCGACGATTGCCAGAGACGAAGCCCTCGGACATGACGAACTGTACGAGAGCGTCTAGGAATGCAGCACAGTGTGATGCAAGATGGGCGACTCCTGACCCTTCAGAACAGTCCATGCACAATCTGAAAACCTTGTTGAAACACAGATAGCAGACTGATGGTCTGTCGACTGGTAGGAACCCGTCGCGTAAAGCATTCGCCTGTCGCTCTAGGCGCGCAAGGTCAGCCATAGTTCTGCGGCTGAGGGAGTGCCAAAGTCTCGAGGTCAAGCAAAGGTGGCGGAACCGGGAAGAGAGACGCAGCGGAGCTGCGCTTCGGTCAGGCCATCGTCATCTTCAAGTTCCGGCCCAACTGCTTCCGTCGCTACAGCGTACACGCGAGATCTATATTCTTGTTCACAATATCACCCTCCGACAGAAAAGGAAACATTCCATATTTACAGGTATTTTGCCATGATTTGGTACAGTATTATCCACTCCCGAAGGAATGCCGGGACCTACTACGACAACCAGTGCCCAGACGTGGACGGACTACGGTTTCCCAACCTTTGCACTCCCATACACAGAATTTCATGCCATAGCTCAACCATTTGCCTGCGTGCCAGCCTCCGTCTCTCTTCGGCAGCTTTCGTCCCCTCTTGCAACTCTAGGACGTACTTCTGCAACCAAACCTAGAGGTTTCGTGTAAGCATGGAAGTCTCCAGCAGCGGTCTCGATTTGATTCTGCACGGGACTCACTGCTACCTCAGTAAGACCCGAATACGCGGCTAGTTGCGCCGAGTTGAGCACATCCAGCTGCCTCTCTCGTGCCGCCGACGACACAGAGCTTTCTTGGAACTTGATTGTGAACATTTGCTGCGTTTGGGAGACTCCTCCGCTTCTGAGATTTTGAACGTGCGGATCGAGGGCGAGAGGGATATGTAAGCTATACACCAGGAGCAGCTGAAGGCCGGTGTCGAGCTTTGCTTGGGCTTCCTGGCAGTGAAAGCAGCGATGAGTTCTGTCTACTACCAGCTTGAACTGTTCGTACCTGCGCAAACCTGACTGCAACTACGCCGGATCTCAGCTCAGGTCCTCCTAAGAGGAAGACACGACTTGCCTTTGTACTGGTTGACCACGTCCACCTGCACCATTGGAGCAAAGGATCCCCTTGCGCGCCTCTCGGACTCGCAGCTAGCCTCAATGGTATTCAAAACTTCGCCCAAGAGTAAATGTGACGCCTGCAGATCTGCGAGAGCTTTGCCAATGTCCGCGAGCAGTCGACGATTCTTTCGAATGCAACCATACTCAGAAGGGTGGCACGCGCATTCAAGACGAGGTAACGTACGTTTTCAACGCTATCCTCTTCTGCCCGTAGACGGTGGGAAGCCAGCATGAGCTCCACGGATTGCGAAGCTGCAACGGTATTCACTTTTAGGCGTCCCGGAAGTACGCATGACGTACTGGCCGTTGATGGAAGGTAAATGTCTGCAAGCTGGCACACCACCTCAAAGCAGTCGGCGAATAAGAGCCCTGTTGCTCCTTCTCTACACCCTGACGTCTAGACATCAGATTTTCATCAAGGGGCCAGCGCGGTCGAACACACCTCGGCCTTGAGATCAATGGCTTGCTCGCGCATAGTCTCGACCTGCCTCGAAATGTTGGCCTCCGCGGTGTACGACGCCTGGAACATGTGTCGTGGTAGACGTATCGGCGCTTGAACAGAGCTCGGTCTCCCGAACCACTTCCAGAGCATGGCGAACGAGCACGTCCGGTTCGATGAGAGCTGGTCGTCGGTACGCTGAGTTTCGTGAGCCTCCTGGCTGAAAGCTGTGGTGTCAGAGCAGCGCGCTGCAGTGGAAGATAGTATCACGGCTCACTTCATACGCCTGACAGCCAGAAGTATCGCCTCGTTCTGCATCAAGTGCTCTTCTACTTCGGCAATACGAAGCCGAAGGTCGGGGAGGGCGGCTTGGGCGTCGTCCGCGCGAAAGTATGCGAGGACTGCGTCGTTCCAGTCCGCGGGTGCTGCGTTACCCTCATTCGGATCATGATCGTGTCCCAGACCGTGGTCAGGAAACGAGTGATGCGTCTCGTTCGAGCCAGGCGAAGCCCATGCAGAAGGGCCTACTGATCCCTGAGCTAGAGCATTTCCACAGTAGCTTGATAGACATACCTTCACCCAAGTCCAAGGTCAATCCGGGTGCGAAGCTCGGCGGGTCCCAAGTTCGTGGAGAATGAGTCGTCATCCTGAGTCCTCGAATACCAGATACCAGCAACTTTGATACCACAACGGCGAGAATCAACCTTTGCAAAACACGCAGCACCGCTCTAATGCCTCAGGAAGATTCAGGCTCCTCTAGTCTACACGGCCGTTCCTGGCGATTGTTATTCGGCTGCAGCTGTACATGTCGACAGCGCACGTTCGTAGACGGAGCTGTCCACGACGAGCACAGTGGCGGGAAAGCTCGGAGCATATGGCACAGCTATGCATAAGGTAGACGCGCGAACTGTGTGTGCGGATTGCAGGCGGCGCGACGTCCGAAACTAGCTGGATCCGTACGTCGACATTGTCATACGGGATCATCGCGCAACCAAGAAGCAGCACTGCTCAAAGGAACGTTGCAATTTAACGATGTAGCAAGAGGAAAATGTGCAGGAACGAGTTGTCGGTCGTCGGACTGGTGTGAAGACAGGTCGAAAGGACGAAAAACTCCGTTCCGCACTTCTTTCCCGGACCACCATCATGATCATCTTCGAACTCCCGTTATCCCTCGTTACTTCCAGCGCTCCTACCGGACGAGTATAATGACTGGACCTCCATTTGCTTGGATGGACCCGCAATGGAAAGAACTTCGCGCATCGCCACGCCGTCACCAGGGATCACAGGACGTCATGCTCGGCCGCCGTTCGTCCAAATAGAGTACTTTCACGAGACACGCGGGATTTTACACACCAATATCCTAGAGGATGTGTAGGATCGTCCGCAGCAGGATATTAGCGTTAGTTGTATTGGTGGCTCTGCGGCGTTTTCTGCCGTCGCCGGCAGATGCACATCTTCGTCCTGAGCGTCCAACAACGGTGAAACGGGTACTTCTCTTCATTTATAGAAGCATCGACTGGTATAAAACCCGTCGTACGTCTGTCGCCAGTTTCTCATAAACATGCTGCTCGCTCTTACTCTTCTATCAACGTCATTTCTCCTCGCAGGTGTCGAAGCGCAGACTGCTGGAACATGCAGTCCCGCCGCCCAGTTCTTCGATCAGCGCGTCGACCACAGCGGCCACAGCACACGTACGTTTAAGCACAAGTACCAGGCGAACGCGCAGTTCTTCCGCGCCGGCGGTCCTCTTCTCGTCATCCAGGGCGGCGAGGCGGGAACCATGTTGTGCACCGTACGTTCTCTACTCTTCATTCCCATACTATCTGTTTCTTGACGCGTTCCATTCAGGAGCAAATGGAGATATTCAACTGGGCTCAGGAGATGAACGGCGCGCTCCTCTCTGTCGAGCACCGATATTTTGGCGAAAGTCTCCCCTTCGGCAACGACTCCTACACCAATGAGAACCTACGTCACCTCACGCTTGACAACATCATGTCGGATACGATCAGCTTGGTCGACTGGTATAAGAAGACCATCAACGCGACCGACTCGAAGGTCATTGTAGTCGGAGGTGAGCTCGGACCCGGCGACCGCGCATTTGCACATCACTCACCTGGGCCGGGACGATGTTTATAGGCTCATATTCTGGATTTCTCTCCATGGTCCTGCGCATCAACCATCCCGAGACGTTCTATGGTGCCATCTCGGCCGCCGGTCCCGCGCGCGCGTTTCTCCCCTTCACAGACAGCAATACGGAGAGGTTCAACCGCTACACCCTGGTGCGTAGAATACACCAGATCTCGCTCTAACCCTCATACTTGCTCAGGCGTCGAATACCTGGGTCGAGCAGTCCCCGGAGGCTGCTAGTATTGTGCAGCAGGGCTTCAAACAGCTCGCATCCCTCGTCGACTCCGGTGCGCTTTAACCTCCTTGATATTTTCCTCGCTAACTGTCCCCACGCGTTATCTAGGCAAGAGCGACAAGATCAAGGACGTGTTTCCGCTATGCAATACACCATCCAAGAGCGAACGCGACGACTTCCTACGCAACATCGCCGGGATATACGGCATCCTCCTCGAATCGAACGCAGCGTACCTCAATCCACTCTTCAACACCACCGGCACGCCCCTCGAAACTGCTATCAACCGTACTATAGCTGCCTCCTCGCCTCTCGCAGCGCTGAACGAAACAACGGCGATCCTCTGCGCCTCGCAACTCGCGACTCAGGGGTGCTGGAAATGGGAAACGCAGTGTACCGACGGGATTGGAGTCCAGTTCACACCATGGGACTACATCCGCTGCAACCACCAGAACTTCGGCATGGACGTCACGCCCGGTACGATCTTCGCTCCTACTCTCAGGCCGTTCGACTCGACGCCGCATTGTCGCGACACGTTCAACGTCACGCCGCCAACCCGAGACGAGCTCATCGCGAAGTACCACTTTTCGGAGAAGGATATCCGGAAGACGACGCGCGTTATCTATAGTGAAGCAGGGTGGGATCCTGTGCGAGGGTTCAGCGTCGCGCCTGAGTGGTTCCCCATTACGCCGGATACAAACGCCCCGAGGTATATGTTCATTGATGGTGCCTCACACACGCAGGACACCATCAGGACGATGCCCGGTGACAGTCCCGCACTGGTCAACGTAAGCACACTTCCAGTTCATCCCCTATACAAATCTCCGCTGATATAGATGCAGGCTCGTCTCGTGCAGCGAAACGTCGTTAGAACGTGGTTGGCGCAATGAGAATTAGGGCTAGAAAAACGACGTTCGCTGCTACAGTAGAGTATGAACCCCCTTGCTAATACACATGTGCTGTCGAGTCCCTTCACTCGCGAATGCTTTGACACCGCACCGATTGATGACGTTCTAGCATCCCGCGTGCCCCATTCCCGCAAATTATACATAGATATGCACACTAAACAAATCGTACAGCATCACGCGTGTGTGTCGCAGTCAAGATCGTCATCAAGTCCGTCTACCTACTCGTTCACCCGACTGACGAGCTCGCGCTGCTCCCCCCTTTATCCTTCTTCCCCCCGAAATGCGCGGCCAGTTTCGCGAAAAAGTTCCCGCCGTCGCCCTCACCGTGTTGATCGGGCGAGCCGAAGTCGAACGAGCCGGGCATACTGTGTGTTGGGTCCACGCTGAACCGCGCAGGCGGGCGTTGCGTCGTCGCCGTGCCCGGTTCCGCGGAGGAGGGAGAAGATGTAGAGGTGGAGGTGGACGTCGAAGTATCGAGCGATGAAGTAGGGGGAGGAGGATGGATAGACGGTTCATCCGCGCGCGGCGAGGCATGCTGCTCGTCCTCGAGATGTTCCTCGGCCTTCTCCGCCTTCTCCGCCACCTCCTCCTCAGCGTCGTCTTTGGGCGGCGGCGGGAGGTCAGGTCTTCTCGGTCTCTTCGGGACGTCGTGCAAGCCTTTAGGCTTCGCGCCCAGCTCGGCGTCGCTCGCCCAGTTGCCGGAATCTTCAGAGTTGCGACGCGAGACGGGTTGCGAGGGGGAGGGAGAGGCGCGGAAACGGCCTGCAGCGCGGACGGCGCCGATGGCGGCGCGCCAGCGTGCGCGCGGGTCGAAGTTGGCGCGCAGGCCCTCGCCGAGATCGTGCTCCGTGCTCGGGTCGTGTTGTGTCAGCCACTGCGAGGTACAAAGTTAGTACTCGCCGTACGAAGTAAAGACGAGCTTACAGGATCGTTCAATGCTTCTGTTGCAGACGGCCGCTTCGACGGGTCGACCTGGAGCAACGAGCGGATAAAGTCCTTCGCCTTTGCGTTGACGTTCTTCCAATACCGTTCGTGGAACTCGACCTTGCCCTGGGTCGTTTCCCGTACGAGCTCGCGCGCATCTTCTGCGCGGAATGGCATGTAACCGCAGAGCAAAACATATGTGATGATCCTGTCCAAAGTTAGGTGACAGACGTCGCAAAGAGACACGACAGACGCACCCGCACGCCCAGACGTCGACAGGCTTCCCGTGCCCTGCGTCCGTCAAGACTTCCGGGGCGCAGTACCCGAAGCTGCCCGCAACGCTGTGCAACTGCTGCTCGGGCGAGTCCAGGTGTTTCGCAATACCGAAGTCCGCGATGACGATGTCAGAGTCGTCCTTCTTGCTGAGGTAGAGGATGTTTTCCGGCTTGAGGTCGCGATGAACGATGTCGTGCTTGTGTAGATATTGCACGCCGGAGAGGATGGACCGCGTGCACGCGATGGCGTCTTTCTCGGTGAACTTGCCCCGTGCGCAGACGCGCTCGAAGAGTTCTCCGCCGACAGCGAGCTCGAATGCGAGGTAGTATTTCGACCGGGATTCGAACCAGTCGTAGAACTTGACGACGTTAGGATGGTCGAGTCCTTTGAGGACGTCCATTTCTCCCAGAACGGCGCTCTCGTTACCCTTGACTTTCTTCTTGGGTATTACCTAGATATAGAGTTCATCACGTTAAGCGCCGAACAACATAATAAAGCAGAGTGCGCACCTTGAGAGCGACCTCAACGGGCCCGGACCCGATTGATGCGGGCGCGTTCGGGGGAGGCTGCTTCATGCTGGCGCGCACGACCTTGCCAAAGGTACCCTCGCCCAGGACTTCGTGGACTTCATAGTTCTTCTTCTTGACATACGACGCTGGCTGGCTGAGAATATGCATTCTGGTCCGGAGAGTTTCGTGTGACGTCAACGGGCAATATATGCGCCTAGGCGAGAGATTCGATAGTGTATAGAAATTTGGTAGGATATTCCCAAGTCGCGTGCGACGACGAGGACGGGCGCGGCGCGTGCGAGGAAGACAAGACGCGAAAGCGGCGAGCGAAACTTGCACCGGGATTCCAACGGATCGCGAGTTCGGAGGCTTTTCTCGTCCTCGCTATTTTCGTCCTGGCAGAGGTGGCGGTGCTGGGAGGTTGGAGATCGCGCGTAGGAAAATTTCGAGGGGGTTATAAACGACAGACAAGGCTGTTCTGAGGTCTAGTGTAAGGGAACTTCAGAAGCCGGAAACTAGGAACAAGCGCGGCGTTTCTTCCTCCTTCCTGTGCACGGGTTTCTAACTTCCATCGTGAACGCTTCCGTCAACATCGGCGTCCGGTTAGGAACGCGCATTGCAGTGAACATCGGAAGAATCTCTCATTCAGGAGAACCAGATGCCGCAGCTATGCTACAAAGGCCAGCAGCGTCTTCCACTCTCAGTCTGAATCTAGAGACAACGACCTCGCAAACGGAATGTCGTGATAAATATACACGAAGCAAGCCCATAAAGACAACGAGGTAGGTTCGAAGGAAAGTGGTACTTCCCCTCCCCTTCCTTCATCAAGCAGTGGGAATCGGCGTCGGCGCTGGCGTTAAAGTCACATCTGCGTCCCCACCCGTACAAGCAGCAGTGAAGTTTGAGTTCGTCTTCGACGCCTGAGAAGTCGAGAGCTGCATGTATGTCGAGCGTTGGCTCGGGTCCCTATACATAACACTTACTTAGCACCGGCAACGCGTAGGGAAACGTGAAGCGAAGTACTTACGGAAGCGTATCAGCGAGGTTCAACGCCCACCTTCCAACCATAACCGTCAGCTCCAGCTACGATTGTTGGGATGACACATCTTGACTTACCACCAGTGCCCGTTACGTTTGTCCGGGTAATCGAACCACACCCACCCGTCCGCGACCATCTGCACACTCGCGTGGCCCGTAGAGGTGCATGATTGAACGTTGAAGTCGAGCGAACATGTTTGGCCGGAAGAAGGGTTCATGGAGACGCTTTGCGTTGTTTGTTCTTCTAGCGTCTGCGTCGTTCTGCAGTGCGTCAGACCCGGAGGTACACGTAGACGCAGAGTCAGGTTTACTTACTCGGTGGTGTGCGAATTGGTGATGGTAGTGTCGAAGTTTAAAGACGTGTCGACGAATGAGACTGGAAGGTAGAGGTCAATGTCACTAGCAATTGTCAAACAGTGCGCTTACACCCAACGCTCAGGGATACGCCGACTTCCACTGTAGACTGCAAGAGAGTCAGGGAAGCTGCCACACCGAACGTGCATTCCATACCTCTTGCGTTACGGTAATCTGCGCGCAGAGCAGCAGTCAGGGATCTCAATCGTAGTGATGCAGAGCGAAGGACTCACATCGATAGAGCTCGAAGTGCCAGATGAGTACTCCAGGGTGACCGTGCCGTCCGTCCCAGCGTACGATCCATCGATTTGCTGCAGGAGCAGGAGCGGGAGCGGCAACCATCAGCATCACGAACCTGAGACTTTACATCCCTACAAAAAAAACCCACCTGAGATGAGGTCTGACACACCGGGCTACGGAGGTTTCAGAGTTCAGCATCGGGGCCGGGGAGGAGAAAGCGGACTCACTCGCCATCCACCGTAACTTGCGCGGGACCCGCAATGCAAGCATCGGCGTTCATAGTATCTTGAGGCTGCAAACTCGGATCATTCACGTTCGTGTGTATGGCAAGCCACCCGTCTCCCCAGTTACTGACTACAGCACCAGTCCGTTAACATCGAGCACAGAATATCATGATGGAGACTCCGAGTCGGACGTACCAGCAGTATCATGAAGCGTCTGCCATCCCGGAACTTCAAACAGCAGGAGTGAGCGGTAAAGGCGGGATTATGTAGGGGACGAAGGTCAGACGTACGACTCTGAACACCATCAGCGCTAATGTTCGCACACACATTCCCCGATTGTCTCTTAAGACGATGGGGAGGGATGAAGTCCCCCGCATTGACTTCGCCAAAGGCGGCTCCGGAAGCGTCGTACGCCACGACGACGCGGCGGTCGAGATCGTAGGCGACGGCAGACGCGTGTCTAGGTACCGCGCGCAATCGGGGAAGCGTAGTTGGTGTGAGTGGGTGCCCGTAGACGTCGATACCGATGCCGAGGGCAAGGAAGAAGGAAAGAGATTTGAAGAAAGTCATTTCAAGAAGAGAAGAGGAAAGAGAGAAAGAGAAGATACGGAGAGAAAGGAAAGTGAGGGGACAATTTACAAAGACGGTCACTTATTTATATGGACCGTTGAGTTATTTTCAGTCTTCAAACTGCGAATGCCAGGGATTAGTGGTTACCAATCGCCGGCTAGGCGCACAGGAACTCCAAATCATCGCTTCACCACAGCGCTGGCTCTGACCTTGACCCGAAATGTATATGCACTACCACCGAGCAGGGTAGACATGCGCGTAAGCCAGGGTTCACGATGGAGGATGTAGTTTACCCGGCGTAAACTTTGACGGCCAACAGCGTGGCTGAGGTGTGTAACGCGTTCCGAGTCGGCGCGCACTGATATCGAAACGAGCAGAGCCTCAAGTTTGCAACGACTGACGGCTTGGAAGCTCCGACCAGCAACCGCCCGCACAATCCAGGGTGGCACGCGATAAATGCAAGATAGAGGGTCCAATGACGCAGTCGTGAGCAATAGCGAATGTTCAGCATATGAAGCGAGGTTGCTTTGCCGACGTTTGACCGCGGTGCAAGGTCCTCAAATGAGTGGTGCCGAGAAATTTTGTGTACGACGACGATGACAATGTACAATATGAATGCCAAGACTCTAATACTGCTTGGATGAGTATCAGGAAGAAATTTACAGATACGAAGAAAAGCGAACACCCACCGCTGCGCGGGACGTCCTACGCGGGAATCATGAGTTCGCCCCACGTCCGTACGACGACGACGCCGGCAACAAAGAGCCCGACGCCAGTAGCGATGCTAATGTTTCCTGGTAACTTTTCAGGTGCCCAGATCTCCTGCAATGCCGACAAGTCAGAAAACGCGACAGAACGCGCACACGACGCACTTCGCGCATAAAACGACCAAACGAGCTCTCGTCGAGGATGCGCCCGCCGGCGTGGGACTGACCCTGGCCGCGCGAGACGTAGGCGGGCGCGGAATGCGGTGGTGCTGAGCGGCGGGCCATGACGGTGCGGGTGGAAAAGGTGCGGGCGGCTAAAAGCGGCCGGACGCGAACGCCGAATGGCTCCGATGGTGTTGTTCAAGAAAATGCCGGATTTTAGCGGATACGAGGTGAAGAAGTATTGAAGCGTAACCATTGCTCTAACCTTCGCATAACTTGCTCTCACGAGGCGTCTGCGATGCACGAGAACAGCCCTCGATAGATAGAGCCGACTAGATGTGTCAAGTATTAGAACGTGTGGCCCATGTAGAGCCTTTGTACGCAAATGACAAAAGCCATAGCCCCCAATGGTAGTCAAAATAGTTGTGCGATGTCGTTGTGACCAGTGCGTCACACCGCTCATCGAAACATGTGAATTTGGTTCATGGCATCGAATCATGATTATACCACAGCGTGGGGATACAAGTGTCCAAATCGCGATTTTGCTTTCCCTCAGTTGATATTGAACATACTGCAAAGCAAGGGAAGTTCAGTGGTTCATCCTAGACTAGATCGACCAATGCCATTACCTGATGCTGCTCCGCGCCTTACCAGTCCCGTCGACGAGTAGGTTGTCCGCGCAGCCGGAGCCAAGGTTGGCGTTCCCAATCCAGCCTGGCTCCCAGTACAAGAAACTGCCCTAACATGTCAGCCGCCACTCTCAATCAATGATCGCGACGTACCCTTGACCGAGACCTTTAGGTACGGCCTTGAGCACGTTGACGATCGCCTGGAGCCACTGGGTCTGACCGTCCGGGCTCTTCGCATAGCTAGCCGAAAGGGTCGTCGACCCACACGAGTTGGTCGCCGGCCAGTCCGTCTCAGCAACGATGATCGGTTTACCGAACGTGTTCGCGAGGTTGTTGAGCGACGACTGTAGATTCGCGAGCGTTGCAGAGGTACCGTAGAATGGATCTGTTATCATGCTCAATGAGCGGCGGTAAAGAAACACCGCGACAGGGAGACGTACAGAAGGAGACGCCCATGATGTCAAAGTCGCTGAGCGAGAAGGCGCCTTGGATCTGGATGTTCTTGTACCACCCGCTCTGACCGCTCGAGTTCCAGCCGTCCGCGAGGTGGATCATAACTTTGCCAGTGAACCCACCGTCCTTCGCGCCATTGCGTGCAGAGTGAAGCAGCTGCGACGGTGCAGACCAGCCGGAGGAGGTTTGACCGACGGGCCAGAGAAGTCCACTGGAGGAAAGTGCAGGTTAGTCGATGCGTACTGTGAGGTAACTGAGGGGTTGCACACCCGTTGATCTCGTTACCAATCTGCAGGATGTCGATAGGCGTTCCCTGCGCGTTGAACTGCTTGACGACGTTCTACGGCAATATGAGAATCGATATCACGGTGAGAGCAGCTCCCATACATACCAAGGTGTAGTTGTAGCTGGGCACGGTTTAGAAATACGAGAAGGGTCGAGTACGGCTACGCACATCGCGGTGTTGAGTTGATCCAAGGTGCTACCCCAACCGGAGGGGATGGACTGGTGACCAGGGTCGGCCCAAGCTGCTCTAAAGTCAGCCACGAGGGCTCAGCGTGACTTTGAGCAACGCGCACTGTCGCTGTAGTGCAGGTCAACCATGAGCGTCATTCCCTGGGCTTTGATACGCTACACGAATCAGAGAGGTCAGCAAATAAGGATTCATCCTGGCTGAATGAACCGTACCTTTGCGAGGTTGAGCGCAAACTGCGTGTTGTACTGGCCAGCCGTCCAGACGCGGATGCGCGCCGCGTTCATCCCATGCGCTTTCGCAATAGACTCAAAGCTGCCCGACGCGCCACTCGTATCCTTGTACCTGATACCAGACTGCTCCACGACGGGTACGCTACTAATATCCGCGCCGCGCCACGTCAAGCCGAGCGCCGCGGCGGGCAAGAGAGCGATCAAGCTGAAGACGCGCATCTTGTCAATGCCACAGCTACAGCTGCATCAACGCGAACTTATATCAGCGTCAGGTGTAACGTGGTTGAAGGGGCCCGACGGACCTGGCCCGCCGAGCTCGTGCCGTCCCGTGGGTGGTCATGCCTCCCCTCGTCTTCGCGGCTTCTCATGATGTAGCGCTGGCACTGAATGGAGCAAGGAGTCGACTACCTCGGATATCGACGCCTGGGAGGGATATAATTTCTCCACAAGGGCGTTTCAGCCCTAAGAGTGTGTATGCCGTGGAAAAGGCAAAGTAGCAGGCGTGGTAGGAGGGAGAGTCGTCGTCGGAAGAATGCCGGCGGATCCGGTCGTAAGCACGTGACGCTGTCTGTGAGAAGATATTTATACGGGGAACGGTGCCAGCGCATCACTCGAGACACCGACTACTCTCCCACAAGTGAGTTACAATTCTGCTGAATGGAGGACATTCTGGTCCAAGTACATCAGAGACCTCGGAGAGCAGTCAAGAGATCGAGAGCCTTCATGTGCCTTTCCGGGTCCGTGATGTTGGGGTCAAATGCGAGTCCGGTAGCGGGATGGACAGTGAGTCCAATGCGCTCACACTCTGCGCGTGCTTGTGGGTTCATCGGATGAAGAAGGCGGGGTGGTCCACCCGCCTGGTCTTCTGCGGCTCCTGCAGAGCCAAAGCATGAGATCGAGCAGGCGAGATATAATGAAACACGTTACCTATCGTATCAGTTAACAACTCCTTGTATGCAACAGGCATGTCGGTATCATCGTATATCCTCATACCGCCATAGATCCACTTCGCCAACATGATGGCACGATCCGGTGGAAATGCGTGTGCGTGACAAGCAGCGGCAAACTGTTCGATGTTCATGACGTTCCTGTCCCAGCTGACGAACTGCGAGAGCTCCCTGAGAATATCGCAGATGGCCTTGTCTGGATATCGCGCGGCTGTCCAATCCCTCCGTTGGCACTCGGGCGAGCAGTACTGCACAAGCCGACACCTCCCACATCGAGGAAAAGGCTTTCCAGTCGTACTCTCGTGAACAAATCTCCTGCAGCCGTAGCACGAGCGGTTCCTCGTCATATGAGACCCAAGAGCCCAGAGGTTAAGATATGGATCAGTGTAAACCTCCGTACAGCGTTGAATGTGCGAGCGAACGTATTCAGGAGGGTCGCGGCGGTCTGCGGCGTCAAGATCGGTATAGAGTATGCCCGCGGTAGTAACGAGTCCATTAGGATGCGGGATGGAAGCGTCTTGCAAGCATGCCACGGCGTCGACAATCGCGCGATACAGCCCGCCAGTCCAATGTCTCGCGAAGATGTTCGCGGCATTCGGAGTCGCCTCTGGGCCGTGTGTCAGAGCGGTCAAAAACGCGTCGACCATTTCGTGATAATGGGAAATGGCGGCCAATGCAGTATCGCGAGCTCGTTGAACAGGAATCAGCGATCCCTGCGCTGCTAGAGCGTATTCTTGGAGGATCGGCCTCGCAAGCTCCACGAACCGTCGTAGCTGGAATACCGCTGCTCTGAGGAGCCGCACACGATTGTACGGCTCCATGATCTCCGGATAAACGAGAGGCTTGTGACGCCTGAGAAGGATACCGATGAGGGCGATCGAGTAGGGTTCGTATTCGGTGGAGGAGACGAGCGAGTCTATGCCTTGCGTGGCACCGAACGGGAAAAGCTGGTCTGACGAGAGGGGCCAGACTGCACGTCGACCTCCAAACGCCGCGTGCTGTCGCGAATCCGACCGAATACAAGCGGCAGATGCCATAAGGACAAATTCGTTGTAGACTATGTCGAACGCCTGGGTGGTCTGCGGAAGGTTGCGTGACCCCCGTGAGCATTTAGGGCACCTAGCCCGACGCTGCATGAGCCTATTGGACAGCGCGATACGACCGGCCTCGGTGTGGTCGCGCGGAGCCATCAGACATCGCATGATAGCGTCGAGAAGATCTGGACATTTCGACTGGAAGGTCTTGAACATGTCAGGTTTACGCCTGGCCCTGGCCAGAGACATGAAGTCCCCATAGCAGTTGAGACACAGTGGGAGTGCGTCCACAGGATGGAAACGCTTCGCCATGGCATGCGCCTTTCGTTCGAAGGAACGCAGTTCCGACATGTCGAAATTCGAAGAGGATATGGTGCGCGAGGTCGACGTACGGACTGAGCGGTTGCACACGGCAGGAGAAAGACGTTAAGAGCACAATGGTATCGGCAGATTGCGGAGCGGTGCGCCGCGATGCTGTGCCGCCTGCGACCTCTGAGTGGAAGCATCTGGGAAGCATATTATTGCACGTAACTTACGTTACAGGATCCGGAGAGCTGCTACAAGATCGAGAGCCTTGAGCTGCCTTTCCGGATCTCTCGAATCTGGTTCATATACGATCCCTGTAGCGGGATGGACAGGGAATCCAACGCTCTCAAATACTTCCCGGGTTTGCTGGCCCATTGCGCCGCGAGATCCGCCCTCCTCCTCTTCTGCAGCACCTGAAACCCGAAAGAATTAGCCAAATACATCGCGAGATCATGAGATTCTTTACCAATGGTGTTCGTCAGTAGTTCTTTGAAAGCAACTGGCATATCGTCGTCGCTATCGTCGTCGTCGTCGGTCCATCGACGTCCACAGATCCACTTAGCCAGAAGAACGGCCCGCTCCTTGGGGAATGCGTGCTCCTCACAGGCAGCAGCGAACTGGTCAATGGTGACGTCCGTCCTGTCAAAGGTAACAAACCGCGAGAGCTCGCTGAGAATATCGCAGATGACCTTATGCGGATGCACTGGGTCCTTCCAATCGTCCCGCTGACACTCTGGAGAGCAGTAATGCACCATCCGACACTTCCCGCACTGAGGAAACGCCTTGCGCGAGGCGCTATCGATATCGTGCACGGACTTGTCGCAGCAGTAGCACGATCGTCGTTTGGTGATTCTCGGCCCAAGCGCCCATAGATTGCGATACGGATCGGAATGGACCTGCAGAGAGTGCTGAATGTGCGAGAGAACGTACTCTGGCGGGTCTCGGCGGTCGACCGCGTCAACTTCGGTATAAAGTACGCAGGCGATATTGGTGAGTCCGGGATGCAGTTTGAGAGACGTCTGCGGGTCCCCGAAACATGCAATCGCATCGACAACAGCGCGATACAACTTCCCGGTGCTGCCTCGCGCAAAAACGTTCGCGTCGTTTGGACCAGCGTCTGGCCCGAGCGTCAGGAAATATAAGAATGTGCCGACTGCCTGGTGGTGATGAGATACGGACGCTATTGCCGCATCGCGCGCCCCGGGTGCGGCGGACTGCGCTGTGCGCGCGACGATGGGCCGTGCGAGGTCTACAAAACGCCGTAGCTCGAGAATCGAAGTTTTGAGAAGCCGAAGGCGATTGTATGGTTCCATGACCTCCTCGAAAACGGGACGACGATAACGCCAGAGGAGTAGGCCTATAACACTGAGCGAATCCGGGCTATGTTCTGAAGCAGCAGCAACAAGTGAATCGATGCCTTGTCTCGCGCCGAACGGAAAGAGCTGGTCCATGGACAGCGGCCACAATGTGCGTCTCATCGCGGCGTGGCCGTGGGAGTCCGATTTGGCGAGGCACACGTTCGCCGCGAAGCGGATACATTCGCCGTACAGGACATCGAACGGCGTGGTCGATGGCTCGAGGATGAGAGGAGACGCGCATTTGGGACATCTAGTCCAGTCCTCCGAAAGCCAGTTCGATAGCTCGATGCGTCCTGCTTCGGTATGGTCGTGCCTGGCCATAAGAAGTCGCATGATAGCGTCGAGAAAGTCGGGACACTTCGACTTGAAAGTCTTTATCACCGCTTCAGAGGCACGCTTAGCCTGAGCCATGTAGGTCGTAAAGCAGTTAAGACAATGTGGTAGCGC
>KV425967.1:81550-152887 GCA_001632375.1 Exidia glandulosa HHB12029
GGGTCTGGAATTCCGTGTCGGAGGGAGATCTGTTACGGAAGGGTCGGACTTATCACGCCGGACATCCGAAAATGCGTCCTGCACGCAGATATGACCGGGAAAGTAATTTCTGAGACCATAGATATACCCCCAGATATCATATAATTCTCCCAGAAGCATGCCGGATTACGTAATCCACGGCCGACTTCGACGGCGAATACTCGGCGCCGAAGCTGTCCAGTCCGAATCGAAGCTGTCCAGTCCATCTTTCCATACAGGTGAGCTTCAGGTGGCAGCCGGGGTGAAGAATTCGGGGAATTCGACCGGCTGAAGAATCCCAAAACAGCTCCGCAGCAGCTGCCTCTGGGTGTTCAACGTTTGTTACCCGTGATTCTTACTTTGTAATCGTCGTCATGGCAACGATTAGCTTTTGCGACTCTTAACCAGCTTACACTCGGGTTAACTATCTGGGCGTCTATCTGTCGCATCCGGAGCCTTCGCCGGATTCGTCAGCCGGTCGAATTCACGGGATTCTTCACCCCCGTTGCGCCCAGTGTTAGATCATGATGGCGTTGTTCATCAGAACCTAACTTATAGGCGCCGCATGCACAATATGCATATGCTGTAGTGTATGTCGGGAAGAAGTATGGAAGGATTCTATTCGTCATCAGAAGTGGGTATTGCAGCTACAGACCACTTCCTCCAGGACGCACGCGGAACAGCGTCGCCAAGCGGCTCCCGCGACGTTGATTGCTCCCTTCCTGCTGGTTTGACTGAGAGCAGCGTCTTTGCGACTTCAACGCAAAGATGGTATACCGATGTGGCCTGTCAGAAGCTCCTTATACGGAGCCGGTATGTTGTCTGTCGTAGCGCCTGTAGCGGCACACATCCATTTTGCCAATAGAATGGCACGTTCCCGAGGAAAGGCGTGCTTCTCGCATGCGGTTGCGAACTCGTCCATGCTCATCACCGTTCTATCAAAGGTAGCGAAGCGCGAGAGCTCGTTCAGGATATCGCATATGACCTTGTGCGAGTATCTTCCCGCCTTCCAGTCCCTCCGCTGGCACTCAGGAGAGCAGTATTGAACAGCCTTGCACTTGCCACAACGGGGGAACGCCTTCCCCGTAGTGCTGTAATGAGCGTGCATACCGCAACCGCAGCACGAACGCTGTTGTAGAGCGCCTGGTGCAACCAGCCACAAGTTACGGTACGGGTCATCGTAGACCGCTGCTGTTTTTACAATGAGCGAGCGAACGTAGTCCGGCGGGCTCTGGCGGTGCACGACGTCGATAGTTCCGTACAGCACTGTAACAATCTCGGGAAGTCCGAGATACAGCGAGTCGGGGTCCTTGAAACATGCTATGGCGTCGACGAGTGCGCAGTAAAGTTCGTTCTGGTAGCCGCGCGCAAAGTCATTCGTGTCTCCTGTGGTCGCCTCTGGCCCGTTAGCCACGTAGTACAGCAGGATCATAGCCTGCTTAGTTGACATCGCGATCGGAATCAGCAGCGCATCTCGAGTACCCGACACAGCAGCCTGAGGGTGGGCAGTAAACGATTCCAAGAGGAGCCGAGCACGGTCAACAAACTGGCGCAGGTGTGTAACAATCGCCTTGAGCAGACGCAAACGATTGTTCGGTTGCAGGATCTCCAGAAAGACGAGCGGCCGATGACGCGAAAGGACAACGCCTACAAGGGCAAGCGCATTCTCGTAGACCTCGGCAGCCTTTACCAGCACACCGATACTCTTCGTGGCGCCGAAGGGAAAGAGCTGAATCGGAGATGTAGGCCACGTCGCGTGTCGTCCGCCGAAGGGGACGCGCCGCCCCGATTCGAGACACGCTGCAAGCACAAGGAGAGCACAAGTCGAATAAAAGGCATCAAAGAGCTTAGCCGTATCCATTGATACAGACCTCTGCCGCGGGCACTCTCTGCACCTCCTCGAGTTCAGCGACAGTTCGTTCGACAGCGCGATTCGGTTGGCTTCCGAGAAGTTGCGCTCGACCAGAAGGAATCGCATAAGCGCATCTAAGAATTCCGGGCAGGTCGATTGGAGGCGCGCTACTGCGGCGTCTGTATCCGCTTTGATATGTGCCCATAACTGCGAAAAGCAGCGAAAGCAGAAGGACGGCGAATCCGAAGGCTGAAAGCCCAGCGTCAACGCGCGCGCCTTACATTGAAGCGCGCACAGGTCAGCCATACTGAGCACCACGGTGACTTCGGCGTTCGATGGTTGTCGACTGGACGTTGGGGAGGCAGAGTGGCACCGCAGGCAAAAGCCGACGGAGGCGACTTTTAATGCAGGTACACCGTCCATAGCGCGCAAATCACCCGTACAAACCGCAGAACACGTGCAGCGCTTCCATTGTCTCCGTATCCACGCCGCATGTGCGTTTCTCTATGAAAGACCTCCAATATGGCGTAAGCGCCGACATGAGGCGCAGGAACAATGCACAGGCGGTGCATTCTCAGAGGATACAAGTGCATTAGCGGTAATAAGTGCGTTGACCCTTTTCCCGCCGCGAGATATGAAGCAATGAAAGCCTTTCTTGAAGCGGCGATGCTCGACTGCCAGTGCACGATGAGCGTGAGCACCGTGAACTGCTCGGTGCAGGACAACATTTGTAGCAGCGCGCGTTCGGAGCAACCGAGGGATGATCGTTGTGAAGTGCAGCTCATGTGAGGCTCCGTCAGGAAGAGCGAAGAGAAGTACGACAGCGATTGGCTATGCTACAGCGGGCACAGTGACGGATATATCAATTTGCGGACCTTGATCATGCTGCTGTTAGCAAGATGAGAATCAATATGGGAAACCAACGCACTGGAGCAGGACAGACGTCCCCAAGCTCCAAATATCCCGTCCATCTCGCTGCAAGCGAGCAGGACCAGAGGGTACCGCAAACTGTCGCAGCTCAGGGTCGTTTACCTCCATGGTCTCCAACGGATAACAAACTCGCTTATCCTTGAGGGCAGCAAGCGTATCGAAAGCCTCCTGCCGATTCGCGGGTCGCCCGGCCAACCACACCCGCCAGATCAGCAGGCGTTCGAGGTTCGGCACCTGGAGAAGATGGCGAAGCCGAGGCATATCGTCCGAGCTGAAACTCATGACGATGACGTGCGTCACTGACGGGAGCAGCGGGCGTAGGGTCGGCGGGTAAAAGGGGTTCGAATCGTTAGTTCGAGAGAGTGCGTCGAGATCGCGAATACACAAGCGCTTGACGCTCGCCAGGAGTGGCCGAACGACGTCGCAACTATCGGGTGCCAGTAGGATTCTGAGCGACCAATTGTCCAAAGCGTGGACCGTCGTCGGGCGAAATCCTGGCAACCGAGCGAACGCAGCGAGGAGATATGTTGGAACCTTGACGACTTCGAGTTGTGCGCAGGCGTGAAACGTGCGCGTCGTGTGAATCGGTGATGGACTTGGCACGACCATTATGAGCGTGCGGGCGTGGGACACGATAGACCCGCGCGTAGCGGCCAAATCTAGAAATTGTTCTATCTTGGCGGGCAGAATATACCACGACTCGAAGAGGATCGGAGCAACCCACGAGTACACGTCGTGCGAGGTCAATGCCAGGCACTGACCGACCCAGCGCACATCTGCGATCATGCAGCGAGACGCGGTGAGCACGATATCTTGCACGAGCTCGACGGGCAAGTTGGCCATCGTGGTGATAGATCAGGACGAAGGGGCGAACCGGCTGTGACCGGAAATCAGCGCAGCAATCTGTCAAGCATTACTTTCTCCGGGCGCGAGGACCAAAAAGGCCCATCAAGAGCGATACATTGGAGTTAAAGCTGAGTGTCGAAATGTGCACACCACACCGCTTTAAAGATTTTTGTATAGTATCTGTGCCCCGTGGGCCATCTTGGGCCATGCGTCAATCCATGTCGTCGCTAAATCGTTTATGAGGCATCGACTGCGGACTTGAAGATGGAGGATGCTCACGCACCTGAATACAGGGTTTCCAAGGTTCCAGATATCCCTGCCATCACGGTCAACGCGGGACGGACCCGCATCGCTGGAGAACTTCTGCAGCGCGGCATCGTGCATGATGTCCAATCCATACGCGTGGTACACCCGCGTATCGTTGAACGCGGCAAGTATCTCGATGCCACGATGTCTCCGTGCGAGTTGTTTCCCCCAAACGAGCCAGACAAATAGACGTTCCAGCTTCGGAAAATCCAGAAGGCGGTCCAAACAGCGGCGGTCAGACGGGACCAGGTCAAAGTAGTCACGAACGATGATGTGTGTAACTTCGGGGAAGAGATAGACGAAATCGTCTTTACCGTCGATAGAAAGTGCAGCCGGTTCGTTCATAAAGATTCGCTTGACGCGCGAAAATGCGGGCCGGATAGTGTCGAACGTTAGGTGCAAGTCTTTTAGACTACATCGCGTGAGATGCACGATCTTCGGGCGAAAACCAGGCAATCGAATCAGGACGGCGAGTACGTCAGGAGGAACGTCCACTGTTTCGAGTCGTGTGCACGCGGCTAGGAAATTGGGCCTGAATAGCCAGCGCGCTGTACGCTCCCGCCCGACGCTCGCAGGAGCGAACCTGTCGATTATGAGCGTGCGCGCATGCGAGACGATGCAGGGCTTCTCCGAGGCAGACGCCAGAGTGTAGAAGTCGTCCAATTTAGCTGGTCGAACGTTCCAGGACTCGAAGAGGATCAGGGCGACCCACGCGTAAACGGTGCGCGACGTGAGAGCGAGGTTCTGACCGACCCATCTGGCGTTGCGGGCCATGTTGTCGCGGGCGCTATGTTCAAAGATATCGCGTACTAGCTCGACTGGTAGTTGCGATATGAGCTCCTGCAGCGCCTGAGTGTGAGTCGTCATGGAGGTGGTAGAAGACAAAGAAGAATAAGCATTCGGCAGTGAGCCGGTAACGGCTGTTCTTGCCTTCCTACCTTCACCATCGCCGGCCTATCCTCTTCCCGGCGCGCTTGGACACAAAATATTTTCCGCCTCATATTTGGATGAACCTTCTAGCCACGTTCCGGACGCGGTGGCTCCATAGTGCAAAATGGCACCGTGGACACAATCTCATTCCGCGCCGGTGACTGTCTGCGAAGTGCTCTACACCGTGTCAGCTTGTCGTTGCTAGCTTGCGCTTTCGGGTCTTGAACAAGTCGAGCACCCCGCGGCTGTGGTTTAGCGATCCTCCACAAAGCTTACGACGAGCGAAATGTCGACTAGACGATCCCCTGGATCCCGCCTTATATAGTCCAGCTCGAGCACGATTACCCCACTTGACAATGCCTTCTATCCAACCCCCCGCCGTGGTTCTAGTTACTGGTACGCCGTCGGTACCGTTGCTCTGGGACGCAGCTGAACGTGACCTCTAGGGGCAAACGGCTTCATTGGGTCGTGGGTTGTGCGACGCTTGCTCGAATCCGGCTTTGTAGTCCACGCGGCGGTCAGATCTTCTGCAAAAGCACAAGAAATCATACCGCTTTTCCCCAAGGAGTGCGAGGATGGCCGTCTCCACTTCGTGATTATTCCAGATATCTCGACGGTACGTCGGCCGCCATTCTCTCTCGGTCGAGGTAGCGCTCACCTTTGTGTCCTCCGTAGCCGGGTACGTTCGATGAAGCCGTCAAGAACGTGGAAGCAATTGTGCATACTGCCAGTCCATGCGTTCCTGAAGTGAACGCGACCGTGAATGATCCAGAGTGTGGGCACGCGCTTGTCGCTGTCATTTTATTGCTCACGGAAGGTGCCAGACCTCAACCGTCCTGCCATCGAGGGGACTATCGGCTTGCTAAAGAGCGTGCGAGACCACAGGTGCCGTCGAACGCTCGTGTGTGCTCGTGGTCTCTAATACGTCGCCCAGCGCCAGAGTAAAGCGTGTGGTCATCACGGGAAGCGCTGTAGCAGCTACTCTTCCAAGCAGCGTCCCATCCATCGGAGCAGTCCATATTGTGAGTCTTATCGTTGCAGCAACTGTGACGTTAGTAATGACCGTGTCAAGGATATATTCAATGACTACGTAGTGGACCTGGTGGACAAGAAAGGACCCAACGCGCCGTTTGCGATGCAGTACGCTGCTGCCAAGACGCGCTCGGAGAAGGCGGTCTGGGAGTTCGTGCGTTTGAACACGAATCTGCGCTTCGACGTTGTCATGTTGCTCCCGCCGTGGGTAATTGGAGTGCGTAGTGGCCCATCTTTTTGTCTGCACGAAGAGGTCACTGACGGCTTCTATCTACTCTACCGCACGCAGCCGGAACTCGTCAAGAAGACGCGCATTGGTGATCTGAACGCGAGCAATCAGCGCATGCTCGCTCGGTTCACTCAGCCTCAAACGTTCGGAGATAACGCTGGCACGTGGGTCGATATACGGTCCGTATTCATTATTCTCTCTCTTCCCTGCCAGTGACGGTGGACTTGGGAACGTTGAATGACTCACTCACTCGTCTCCCTACAGCGTTACAGCACAAGCTCACGTCAACGCTCTGATAATCGCGGAGGTGGGAAACATGCGGCTTGGAGTATCGAACCCCGAGATCGTGACCAATCAAGACTATTGTACGCTCTCCTATACTGTGAACCATCGCAGCGGGGATACTGACGAACTGAGCAGACAACGCGTACCACCAGATCTTGCCTCCTCCAAATGTTCCGTTCACCGTGCCACCTCCGCAACCCCGCGAACAGGACGAGCCATCTGTCCTGAGCCAGTTCTTACTGGAACACCTCCGGCTCCTTCGCCTGGAGCCGACTTCGCTGGAGAATTCATTAAAGGACACCATCGACTACCTCATCCACGAAGGACTTCTCGGGCTCTCTGACGTCGACGCCTTTCATGGGGAACATTCTGATGAAACAGCGGATGTCTCAGTGCGCGCTAAACTTTGAGATGATAGCTCTCTTCCCAGTCGATTCGCAATACAGTACAGTCCGTCGTCGTATTCGCCTTTCTGCGCATCCCTCCATTCTCTCCATGAGACAGGTTTCCTCAGGAGGGCTGAAGCGCTAAGTTCTCTGGATGCTGTGTCTCAGCGCTCATCTCACTTTCGACGGGATCAATGGCCTATATATTCAATTCCAGCACGAGTCTTCCACTCCACGCATTACGAAGGTGCCTCCCTTACTCCGGCCGCCGAGCGCTAGTAACGCGGAAGGACGCTGTCGATGCGCTTGTCGTTCCACTTGGCGCCTACGTCAAGTTCACTGATACGAAGATGGTGTCTATCGGTTTCCCAGACGCCGAAGTACCTACTAGTTCTCGGTTTCAGCCTCCTGCGCGATATCGATGAGCGTAAGCTTCCTGAATCCCCCGTGCGTGGCGCGAGAACCATTGATACTTTCCATCGACGGTCGATACAGGTCTTGCTACTCCTCCGACCTTCAGATCCAACTCGCACGGTTCGTGTCTGCCACGCTGCGGCTGCTCAGGCTATTCCTTCGACTTGACTGCGTGACTGCGCCCGCCCACTTTGCGCTCTAGCCCGCACGCTACTCCAGGCGCAACATCTTCATGCTGTATTGAGCACACTCTTTGCCACAATCTTGTCCTCTTTGCCTCTTTAATCAACTACTCATCTACCGCAAGGTTCATACTTGACTTTCTAATCTCAGTTGCCTGCAACCACAATTACATACACACGACTCGGAAGATGGAACACTTATGTTAGGGTCAAGAAACGCGAACACACGAGGTGACCAGAAAAATCGTGATGATCTGTAGCGACTCTGACGACGACCAGCGAGTGTCGCTCTCCGTATTAGGGGCAGCTTGTGGTCGAAGAAGTCGCAAGCTCAGTCCACACCCGTCTCCGTTGCAAGAATGAGGGAAATGACCGAGATCGCAAATAAGACAATTCCGAAGCCTTGAACGTGCGTGTATCTACAGTGATATGTCAGTCAGAGTATTGAACGATAGACATAGCAGATACTCGCCGAAAAGATGAAGAGACGCTTGGAAGGCTGAAACAAATGCCGAGTCCGCAGAGTACATGGACAGCGAGGCTGAGAAGGCCATAAGTACTGCTCTTAACAAGGATATTGCTCTCCTGCTCACAGGACAGGGATCCAGGACGATACGGGATGAAGGCAAAGTAGAGCACAAAGCGAGGTCGCCAGACCTGTGACGAAGATGGACGTCCACAATACTCCTGCGTGATACGCAGCCTCGTTCCCTACGTCGCCCTTGGCATTGCCAATGGAGGCAAGCAGAGTAGCATTGCTGCTACGGGTGGTTGCGTGCCAGGCAGTCCTTTGGGCAGCCGTGGTGGAAAGATCGTGAGAAATGCAGTATTCGAAGTTGGGCCTAGGACTCCTGTAAGTACACCTGGTCAATATCTACCCGCCGGTGTCTGGGCGCGCGCGGGTGTACTAACATGATTGTCGTCAAGTGTCGTTAGAGGAGGAGGGAATGGGGGGAGCTGGGATAGGGCGTCGCTGACGCAGTGGCTTATATACGTACCGCACAACGGATCTTGGCAAGGAATGCTGTCATCCAAAGGCAGGGATGCCGGACCGCACGGAGAGTTACAGCTGAGACTTCAGCGCCTCAGAAGCGCACCAGGTACCCGGTGTCTCACACGCCGAGCGGGTGTAATGCATCGTGAGCGCACAGCGATTGTGAGGATATTCTGGGCAACTATGTCCTACTTTCCTATAAATCGGTCGGGATAGAATCCCTTCTACAGATGTTCATATATGACCCTTGAGTACTCTTGCGTTCTCGTGTAAGCCCGTTACGAACAGGCGACACCGTGCGCCCGCGCGATTTTGGCGAAGCGGATGCAGACCCTGACCGGTGAGGGCGCAGCTTCGTCCGGCTCACGCTGCGCCGTGCACATGGTCTATATGCCAGCTTCTTTGTCGAGCTGACGTCTAGCGCGCGGTATGCTCATTTCACCGCCGGGACTGGGTATTGCCCGGACGAGCGCGCTTGGAAGCGAGGGAGCCGTATAAGCTACCGGTGTATTCTGATACAGGACAGGTATATGGCATGGCGGCACTTGGGAAGGGAGAATAATCCGTGGGTATGTACACTGACGAAGTAAGTTATGTGACGTCCTGGTAAATAATGCACCGAGCGATCGGTCATGAAGAGTCGGGGTTGGCGTTGACCCATGCCACCAGCCAGGCCACAACACAAGGTGCAGCTGAGCTGATGAGAAGCCATATTCCCTTGGCATTTGCGTTCCTCCTATAGAGACGGTGATGAGTGTCTTATTGTTATATATCACGCGGAACGGAGTCCACGTACTCAAAGATTGGCCAACCATGCATGAGCATAGAATTCATGCCACCCCAGCACGCGGTAGCAAAAGCTGCACTATATCCAAGCATGCGTCAGTTATTATCTTGCGGATGTGCCAGTAGACGCACGTTGGAACGCGGGAGCTGACCGGTAGGCGTGCGTCGACACAAATGCCAACGGCCGTGAAGTACAAGACGAGAAAAACGGAAAACCACATCCGCGCGGCTATCTCTGGTCTCAAATCCCGATTGTCATCTCGCGCGCGCCCACACTCAAGATCCTCAGAACGCAAAGCGCTCGAAGCCTGAGTAGGGTTGAGGCTGTTACCCGCGGTAGATACCCTGGCTGAAGGATGCACCGTAGCCAACGAGCGCTGTCCGTGGGAGTTCTCTGCGGTGTTGCCCTGTGCCAGCGAACCCCCAGTCTCCCCCAAAGGCTCCTGGATAGACGTGATATCTTCCTTGGAGTTTAGAGATGAAAGAGGCGGCTCGGCCGCCGGCGTAGGGGTGGATGTGGACGGGACGGGAGAGGCGCCATAATGAGATGCTTCTTCGCGGGTACCGGCAGGATGTTCTCCGTGATAGGAGACCGAGTGTCGAGCAGCAGAAGGGAAAACGCGCGAGTCGTTGTGAGGGGCAGTTGCGGCGGCTCTGGGTTCGCCCTATCAGTAGAGTTTATTGTCATCATCCAGCTTGTTGCATATTCCGTAAGGGTAGCTCACCTGTCGAATGAGAGTGGCACTGGTATGGAGATGAGCAGAGTTTGAGTGCTTCCCGTCCGTGTCCACCGTTCGCACTGTGACTGCGTTGCGCGCGCAATCCGCTTCTGGGCGTTTGCTCATTGAGGTAGAGGCGAGCGAGGTGGTGGCCGCGGGCACAGCATTTAGCGCTGGCGTCAGAGGAGGAGACGGACTCGGAGCCGGGTCGACATTGTCGGTGGATTGTGAGCTACTCGCGATGCTTGGGTGCTGCGCAGGCATGGGCTGATTTAGAGGTCCCAGATCCTCTGAAGATACGCGTCGGAGCGGTGGGAAAGAATGACAACGCATTCCCTCGCGTGGGGGCTCTTAAGGTCGCAGAGTGCAGCAGCGCCTCGGAGCTCACTGCTACGTGCATGCTGCGTGGGGAAGGCAACGCGCCCGGGGCACGTGTGGCTGGATCCTAGATAATTACGACCAGATCAGTGCAGACTGTCGGTTTAGTCTGTAGAGGGCAACGAACACGGTAGGGCCGACGGGGCTGGGCCTACATTGCAGCCATGTTTCCGCTCAAGGTTTTGAGGCGTGAGGGAGTGCAACCAAGGTGCGGTAAGTGCGCAAAAGGAACGCTGCGCTATCGATGAGGTTACATGTAACACGTGGTAATGTCGATGTCCGGTACACTCCCGTTGGGAACGAAGGGCACGATGAGCAACAAACAGCTAGAAGCTGAACCTCACGCCCAAGCGTATCGAGATTGAGGTGAAGGCGGCAGTTGTGAGCCCCACGTGATAGCATACAGTGCAGCCGATACAAGCCCGAAGTCCGCGACGATTCGCTCTACTTTCGGTGTATCGGGACAAGTCAAGAGCGGGTTGCAATTTCTAGCTCAGTTGACGCTCCGTCTTGACTCCGTCCCTCTTCCTGGCTGTCTGATCCCTTCTTTTGCTCAAGAAATGCTTTGGAAGTTGGAAAAGCCCGGACTGTCAGCGTTTGCGAATACGAGCAGCATGTCAGGTGTTCTGCTGCCTAACGTGGTCCCTGCCGTCGACTAGCCTCGGCGGGCCCACCCTCGATTTTGCATCCGTTAGCAATCGCCAGGCCCATATCGATTATAGATCGCGCATCCTTCTTACCTGCACGCTGCAACAGTGCCGAATCCGTGCCGCGCTAACAACATAGATTTCCTGGCCCAATGCCAGCCGCTTCGCATGCCTTTGAGGGGCGGTATTTGTCCATTTGCGGTAGCGGACAGCGCCTGAGCGCTTCGAAGTTAAGTCAGGTCCAAAACGGGGAGAACATGTGCCAGCACGCGACAGCCGCATGTTGACCGGGATACTTAACCAACGGGTGCACCGCGGTCCTCGCCCAACAACTTCTCTGCATACTACAACCCCGCTGAAAATGACCTCGACCTTTGTGCGGGTTAGTCTGCTCGCTTTCTTGAACCCGGACAACTCACGCGCGTCCCGACAGGAAAGCAAGGACACAACTGCGCTGCCAGCGTCGTCTGCACCGTTCACCGCAGAGAGCTTGGCACATTACTCTTGCGAAGACTGTGATTCCGCTGCCCGGTACTGGGCAGTCGGTTTTCTTGCATCATTTGCTACGGCCGGCATCGTATACTCTTGCTTTGATGGCCCGTCACAACCGAAATTACTATCGTGCGTCCCAACCCACTTCTGAACGTCCGTATTGAACAAAATCTCGTTGATACAGACTTACTGTCGCCCCTATATCAGCCGTTGGCGTCTGCGTCATGGCGCAACGCGGATGGCCGCAACTCAAGTGAGTGCGCGATGCGCTCGAGGATCGGATAGATCGCTGACTCTGGAAAGTCATCCCAATGCTACAAGCGTGTGGATAATACTATCAGGCGCTGTCTCCGTGTGGATGCTTTTCCAGTACATCGAGTTGCTTGAAACGTCAAGATTCGCCCAATGCTCCGCCACCAGTACGCGCCGACTATCACTTACCTTCCTTCCTCTCTCATTCCCCACCTCTACCTACGTACCTAGCTACCTTCTCTTACTGATGAGGATTGGGTTTTCTGCTGACAGATTGGTCGCCGACCGGCATGCGGGGACGCTGAATTTGGAGGGGATTGTCTCTTCATCCCGCAACTACGACTAGGAGTCGTCTCGGTAACTTTATGGATAGAGCACACACTTCTCACTGAGGGGACTTTGTTCTGCGTCGTCCGGCCGTGGTTATCCTGATCCGCGCCTCTCAATCTCAGTATATACAGGCCCCGGGTCGGAGACGTTCTACCTTTGTCTGGCGCTGGCGCCGTGGCCTTGATTGTGTTCTGCTCTGTATATACTGAGCGGGCCGCGACATAACGCGAAGCACATTTCTCGTAATCCCAGTCTCTGGACTCCCCTAGACAGTGTTGTGCCGAGCGTGAGGACCAGGAACGTCCCGACAAAGCAACATTCATGACGGGGTCGACATCAGGTTTGGGGCCGGAATACAAATACTTGATACGTCATGTATCGATGTGTCATTCCGTCTCGAGGCTACAGTGTACTAGCACATGCTCATGAAGTTGTTTCCACAAAACGAGCAAAACAAATACACGTTCCAACATTGCAAGATCCAGGAGGCGGTCGAAAGCGTGGCGGTCGGATTGGACCATGTCAAAGTAGTATCGAACGATGTCGCGGGTAACTTCGGGGAAGAGATGTACGAATTCGTCTTTGCCGTCGATCGAGAGCACTTCCGAATTATGGATAAAGATTCGATCGATGCGCGAGAATGCGGGCCGGATAGTATCGAACGTCAAGTCAGCTCGCCGACTGTATCGCGTGAGATGCACGGTCCTCGGGCGAAAACCAGGCAATCGAATCAGGACGGCGAGTACGTCAGGAGGAACGTCGATTGTTTCGAGTCCTGTGCATGCGGCGAGGAAATTGGGCCTGAATAGCCAGCGCGCTGTACGCTCGCGCCCCACGCTCGCCGGAGCGAACCTGTCGATTATGAGAGTGCGCGCATGTGAGACGATGCAGGGCTTCTCCGTGTCAGACGCCATAGTGTAGAAGTCGTCCAATTTAGCTGGTCGGATGTTCCAAGACTCGAAGAGGATCAGGGCGACCCATGCGTACACAGTGCGCGACGTGAGAGCGAGGTTCTGGCCGACCCATCTGGCGTTACGGGCCATATTGTCGCGGACGCTATGCTCGAAGATGTCGCCGACTAGTTCGACTGGTAGTTGCGATATGAGCGCCTGTAGCGTCTGAATGTGAGCCGTCATGGTGGTGTTGGTAGAAGACAAAGGATAATAAGCGCTCGGCAGTGAGCCGATGACGGGCTGTTCTTTGCTTCCTACATCCAGCATCGCTAATTTATTACTCTACCCGTCGCCCTTGGCACAAATTCTTTGCTCGATATCTGGAATCCTGGACGAACCTTCTAGCCACGTTCCGGATGCGTTGGCCCCATTGCCGCAACATGGCACCCTCGACACCATTTTATTCCGCTGTCTGGACTCTGCCAGGTGCTCTACGCCGTATCAGCTTGTCTGCTGGCTTGCTCTTTTGGCTCTTCAACATGTCGAGCACCACGCGGCTGTGGCTTAGCGATCCTCCACACGGCTTGCGACGACTGAAATGCCGACTTAGACTAGACGATCCTCCGCGCCCCGTCTTATATCGTCCATGTCGAGCACGATTAGCTTACTTAAGAATGCCTTCTATCAAACCTCCCGCTGTGGCTCTTGCTACTGGTACGCCGTCGGTACTGTTGCTGTGGGACGAAGCTGACGGTGATTCAGACGTCTAGGCGCAAACGGCTTTATCGGCTCGTGGGTCGTGCGACACTTGCTCGACTCCGGCTTTGTAGTTCACGGGGCAGTCAGATCCTCTGCAAAAGCACAAGAAATCCTCCCGCTCTTTCCCAAGGCGTGCGAGGATGGCCGTCTCTGCTTCGCGATGGCACGTGGGTCGCTATTCGCGGTCGAGCAACCAACCCCTCAACTCCGTACCCTCCCGTGCTGTCATGACGGGCAGCTGCTGCCGGCTACTCAAGAACAAGACAGCAATAAAACCCCATCGTTCCCTTATATATGTCAAGTGTTCACAAAACTCGGCCGAGCGCCTGAACCTCACATCCCCGCGAATCATTTCATCTCCGGTTCCTTGTTCGCGTGAGCGTCAATCTAGGGTATAAAGAACCCAGCCTACATCCTTCCTTGTCTCGACACAACACCACCACCCCGCCTACGATGCAAAGTTCGTCCACCTGGGTCTGGGAAGGCAGGAATTACGTGACGATTAGTGGCGAAGTCCCAAATCTGATGCAACTCTTCCAGCCTAATTATTCCCTTCCGAGCTCCATCGCCGTTCTTGAGCGCCTCCCAGCCACAAGGAACGGCACAAGCGCTTGGAACGGGACCTCGACCCTTGATGGGCAGCCGCTGATCATTGGAGGAACACACTACGACCTCAACAGCGACGGTGTCTATCGCCCTAATGACGAGTCTTGGGATTATTTCAGCAACGATGGATCACAGGCGCCTACCGACTCGGATGCCTTCGACATTGACATTGACATTGCGGAGTCCGCGGACGAAACATCCAATTTAGGGTCCCTGTTCCTCGCCCTACAAGGAAAGGAGGAAAGTTTGGCGGCGCTCTCCCTTCCGTTTGCCTTCGGAACGACAGCGTACCTCGACGCCGGGCGTTCAACTGGCGAGGTCACTATAGACTGGATTGACAGCCTGCACATTCAGGTCGAGGACTCGGATGCGTCGTTTCGTACCCTTCAGGTACGCCCATATCTCACCGCCCGGCAGATTGATGAGACCTCTCTTAGGACGCCCTCGAGACGCTCGCAAGTGAGCTGCGTGCCTGCCTTTGCTTCCGGTACACCCTCAACGTGTCAATCGGATTCCCCAAGGTGCCAGATGGTCACGACCTCAACACCATTCAACTGTTTCGCAAGCTTCGACGTCTCGCTCCGCAGATGGAACGGCTGGTCGTCCTAGAAGGAAGCAACGCAAACCCAAAGCATCTCAAACTCGTGCACGAGTGGTACGCGGGTCTTCTACCTTCCGTGATCTATGGAAAGCAGGTCCAAGCCTGAGTATACCAGGACAGTCTACGACACAAAGTTTACATATACCACGAGGTGAAAATTACGAGTTGCTTGCATGCCGCTGGATAATGCATATCTGCTCAGCCCATCGATTGTGAGTAGTACGCTAGTGCTAAGTCGTCCTTCTAAAGCTGGAGGCGCAGACTCGATTACACCGGAGAAGTCGGCGACGAATGATGTCTTCAGGATCCAATATTGCGCCAGACCCGGAGCGTCGCTCCTCCTACCATGGGTACTACGATTCGTACGTATGCTTCATCTCATGAGATGTTTGAATGGACGCAGCACAGCAGTGTCCCATAATCGTCAGACCAGAGAATTCAACTCCGTGTCGGCGCCGCAGCAGATCGGAGCATACAAAGGTCGCCGAGGACGCTCCACCTGGACCAGTCGGAGTCATTCCCATAGCATGGTACCAGTGTGAGTTCGCAGAAGAGCAGAAGAGCAGTAGTGGGCAGCCTTTCTTACTAGACGAGGATCGTGTGCTTCTGGCCGTGGGAACCAGACCACCTTAGATCCCGCGGAGACAGCCCGCACACCTTCGTACCTTCCCCTTCCCCTTCCAGTGCCTAGTGTGAAGGAATGAGGTCAGAGGCGTTCCGAGCTCACGCCGTGAAGTGATACATAATCACATCGAAGAGGGGTTGACGGGCGCTCCGTGGCGCGGCGGTATAGGCAGGCGGCGTACCAGCACACGAGCAAACGGGCTTTGTTGACGTCGACGGTGCGCGTGCAAGAAGCGGGCGTTGTCGCGTAGATTGTGTGGCTGTCGCATGCGTAATCTATATATATTGTCTCATATGGGATATTGGGGGGCGCAGATAATCTTGAAGTTGATCGCGGGGAGGAACGCTGACCAAAAGGTGGAGCGGCGCCATCCTCATTGATGTATGACGAAGACGGAGAGTTTTCTAGGTGCGATGGTCTCCTGAGTAGTACGGTGCCAGAAGAGAGCGCGGCTCCTGAGCGAGTGAGGGTGCGGGCGAAAGGCGTAAGTGGGGTGTCATGGCAACGGAAGGAAGGGCCTATGACGCGGGGGCGGGACGCGGGACCGAACGGCGCGGCTCAATAAAGTAAATTGAGGCCGCGCCGTGCCGTCCCTCTTCTTTGTCCTCATCCATACACGACGACGACTAGGATGCTCAGCACACCACCGCGCCCCGCGCTCCGTCGCGCATTCACAGCTTCAGAACTCGCACTATCGAGCCCACAGACGCCTGGTCTATTCGAGCACTCGCGCGCGAGGGCGGGATTCAAGAGCGGCTGGATCGACACCTACGACCCGCTCGACACAGGAACAGGAGCACCCAACATGAACATGAGCATGGAAGGCCTCGACTACTTCTCGTTGCCCGTACGCGTCGAGGTCGAAGTTGAGGGCGAGGAGCGCGCGAGGATGGCTAGGAGCACGGATACGGGGCCTATAAGCGTCAAGGCGAGCGAGCCGCTGCACCAGCTCCTCATGCGTTCTGGCAAATTCTCGGTGCGTGTATCATGGGCGTGCGAGACCCCTGTAATTGACGCGTTTGGACGTTGGACAGCAACAAAGCCATTCGCTGCCGTCGTCGCCCGCTGGCGGACCTGCACGGCGCCGCGCACACGCTCCCACGCATCTACACCACGCGCGCACCAACAGCCCTCCCTCAGCTTGGCACAGCGAGCTCGCACTCTCCCCATGTCTCACCTCCCTTCCCGTCGCCCGCAGGATGTTTCCCACGCCGTCCTCCGCTGTCAAAGTGAAGGTGTACGCCCAGTCGACAGGCGACATCTGCGCATTCCGCTTCTCCTCCTCGTCCTTGGCGGAGCTCCTCACGCGTGCGAGGCTGGGGCCGAAGGAGACGCTTTACGTCGCGACGAGTCCGCCTGGACACTGGGAGACTTGGGATAGTACCGCGCCAGTGACGGACGACGCGGCGCTCGAGATGCACTTGAGAGCGGCCGTGGCGAACGGCACGCTCCGTCTCGTCGCCGCCGCCTAGACTTGCTCTCCGCCCCTAGAGCTCCACCTTTCGTTCGCGCCACCACAGTTTTCATCACGTCTCACGCCGCGCCCCATCCGAGGACACACCGACTCTACACCTGTTGTACCAAAAACCCAAACCCCCACGAACACTCTGTCTCTTCCTTTCCTAGCCTGCACTGTCCCTACCGTACTCTACGTCCACAGCACACCGTCCGCCCCCTTCGCGCGCGACACCCGTCATATTACCCCCTTCCATACCTATCCGTCTGTCCTCTTGTAGCCGTAGTTCGGCACTCTCGTACACTCAGTAATATCTGCGCGCAAGACGCATATTCCCGTTTCATTATTTTGCGTGCAAGTCGGGCGGGATATTGGATGACGTATGACGTAGTGTGGGGCTGATGTTGGGGCGGTGCATATTGACTCAGGGGCCATGATTACGAGACCCTGGTGCATAATTGGGCGTCTCTTGAGCGTCAAGTCGCTTTCATCTTTTTGGCATTGTACACTACACGAACTGTGCAGCCCTGTCGTGTGTCCATATCAGTTCAGTCCATGACCTTCAAGAACGCGAATCGTGAAGATCTGCAGGAGGTCGAGACTCGAGTGCACCCTGGCATTCGTAGTACTCCGTCTGGAGGAAAGCTGAGGAATATGCTTTTTAGGTTCGGGAAGCGGAAGTGCCAGTAAGCGTGAGAGGCTACGTTACCACTGCGCAGACAGAACCACCATGATGACTCTGCGGTACGTACTGACTCGGACGCGTGATTATGAGTCCGATCAAGTCTAGTATGCGCTTGTTACATATACATATGCACCCGCTGAACGCATTATGGTCTCTCACAAATCACACCAGCGATACCATCTCAAACTCCCGTACCAGCACTTGCGCCGGCGCCGCCAGGACGCCCACATGCTCGATGGTCGGTGCAAACTTAAGTTGTTGAATGTCTGTGAGTACACCTGTCGCTGGTTCTTTGCCCTTAGAAAAGCTGAGGGATAGAGTTGTCACCATTGGAAAGAGGACCGATTTATTGAGATGGCGGTCGAGTGAAGTGAGGGTTTCCTACGCAGGCGTTAGACTGCCTTCCCAGTGTGCACTGAGTCTTGAAACGCACTTGGATAGTCAGTGGGATGTCACCGATGAAGTGGATGCGTAGATCCACCACATGGTCGAACACGAGGAGGGCGCGAGATTGCTTGCGTATAGTGTCCAGACGAAATGGAATAGAGAGGGAGCGCAAGGACATGATCCCCTTCGTGTCTACCCCAGGCGTGTACTCGAAAACCGCGCGGAAAGCCCTTTTCGAATACTCCTCCACTAGCAATATCCCACCGACTTCGGGGTCAAACCCGTTATCTCGCAGTAATCGTATAATCCCATCTTCAGCGTCGGGTGTCAATTTCGGATGCGTCCGTTCTATGGCGTTGAGAGTGGAAATTAAGGTCCACATTTCGGACTCGCGGTCGGTGTAGAGAGTTCCTCGTACGACGAATATGCAGGGAACGTTGTCAGAGATCCTCGTCGGGAGAAATTGGAAGTCCATCTCGGGGAGGAAGGGATTGGGAGCGCCACTTGCCAGGGCAGCTGTCTCTTTATACTACGTCGGTAGCATAGCCTCGAAGAACAACTAGTACAACGAGACAAGCGATTGTTGTACTTTTTCCCCGAGATGCGCGAAGCTAAGGCGTGCGTTCAAAGGATTCGTTGTCTTCTCTCAACCGCGTAGATCGGACAAGTACAATGCTCATGGGATTAGCTCGATATGATGTTACATTGCCGGAGATGAGCGCTGAGCACTGAGCGCTGAGCGGCCGTCCGGGGTCTATGAAATGGAACGCTACTATCGTATATCTAAGGAGGACTGCCAGTATTCGACTCCGGAACTTGAGGGAGCATTGGCAACTCCTTGGGCTTCTCCTCCCATTTAATCACAAGTTCGTCTTCATTCTCCGAGTCGCGACGCGTCACAACGTGATAAGGACTCGGTTGTCCCGGTGGACCTTGTTTTGACTTCGGGCACCAGTCAGGATGCGGAGACGTATAAGGGCTGTAGATCAAAAACATGAACAAGTCGCGCCCGATCGACGCGTCTGCTTCTGCCTTCAAAATGCTGTCTTCATCGAGTCCGGATATGTGAAGCTCTTCGAGATTGGGAAATCTGTTGTCGGGAGCGAGCGAGTCCTTGAGGAGCTGGGTCACTTGCTTCATCCGACAATCAGCCAGAGACGCTCGAGGACGTGTGTACGCTCACCTCAAGGGAAACTTCAGGCGATTGGTTCTTCGGCTCGTTAGGCGCCTGATCCTTCGGCTCGTCGGGCGACTGATCCTCCGGCTCGTTAATACGTGACTGGTCCTCCAGCTTTTTGGGAAACCTGATGTAAAGCTTCTCGATGTGCGCAAAGCGTCGCGGACCCTTGTCCTGATCGGGGCGACGAAACCAATCCTCGACGTTCCGGCGTAATGACATGTCGAGAGCGCAGACCCCGCTGCCCAGCTGTAGCAGAAGCTGAAGAAATACGGACATGTCTCCTTGTTCAATTTCTTGATCTGTTGGGACGCCGCTGAAGGTAAGTCGGACCCCCGGGTCCTCGTGCTGAGCGATACTCGGGACGAGGAGAGCTAAGCTGAGGTTCTTGAGAGATTCCACGTACTGGTCAAGGCCAGATGAGTCGGTAGAGAGGTTTAGCCCTTCAATGGAGCGGCGAGACGCTTCTGACTTGCTGGTATCGGTCATGGGGAGATACGACTGGGCGATGGTCGGGAAAGAGGGTTATGAGTGGGAAGTACTAGTAAAGATGGGCCGCCTTTTTATATCCCGACGACACAAAGGACAGGCGAGGAGGCCGAGGGTTGCACTAGACGTTCTCTTGTGCTCGCTCTAACATTGCACCGCTGACTCCTTGAATGCGCGTCTCCGCACCGCAATCGTTGTCTTACAGTCGACTGTACCGCCGAAGCTCCGAGCCTGGGCCGGAGATGAATAGACGCATGTAAGGGCCCACAGTAGATAGCGCCGTAGAAGAATACTTGTTACAGAGCAGCGCTCGAAGTTGGACTGTGCATCTGCATTTGAATCTACGCGAGAGGTCGAAAATATAGTCACGATACATGAGAAGTTCCGGGGCTAGGTAAATCGAGATGTAATACGTTGAAACCGGTTCGCAAAGTCGTCTATGTGCTTCCATCTCGCGGGGTTCGGATCCGTTCCCCAGGCAGGGAGCGGTATCCCTCATGAAAGCGTTTCGTTTGAATATTCACCGATGAAGATAAGAGCCGAAGGATCCTTCACTTCGTCTCCTTGGAAGATGAGCAGGTATTAGTGGCGCAGCGTCGCCATTTGAACTTTTAGAACTTGGGAGCTCGTCGCCGCCCGTTACACTTGCGACCGATGGAAGACTAAACAAGGTACAGTACACTGGTACCAGCGTTGAGCGAACGATGGTGTATGTACTGTAGCACCTCGAAATAGTATTCTACCTCCACCCAAGACGTATGTCATGACAAGAAAATATCCCGTTCACAGTTTAGCGTGTTCTGCATCCTCGAAGCGGGAAGGGCCAGATCCTGAGAGACGCACGAGTCCGGCCTTCACGAGATAGTCGATGGTATCCTTCAACGAATCCTTCAGCGAGGTCGGCTGCAACTGAAGAAGCCAAAGGTGTTCCAAAAGAAGCTGGCTGTGCCGCAGGACGGAAGGTGCATCCTGTTCGCGCGCTTGCGACGGCGGTACACTGAATGGAAGCCGTGGCGGAGGGGAGATCATATGGTACGCGTTGTCTTTCCGATTCGTCAGTATCCTGGTTATAGGGACTGGCAATGGACGGCGTGCGTACAGTAGTCCTGGTTCGTAACCATTTCAGGGCTCGAGACCGCAAGTCGCATATTTCCCACCTCCGGGATTATCAGAGCGTTAACGTGGGCCTGTGCTGTGACACTGTGCGCAGAGATTCAGTTCGAGTCCCTCAACCTACTCGTTAGGAGAGATACAGTAAGCCGCACGGACCGTATGTCGACCCACGTGCTGGGGTTATCCCCGAACTTTCCAGGCTGCGCGAATCGAGCGAGCATGTGTTGATTACTCGCGTTGAGATCGCTAATGCGCGTCTTCTTCACTAGTTCCGGCTACCTCCCGTCAGCGATCTCCTCGCGCACAGAAAAGAGATAGTGATACGAACTCCAATGACCCAGGGCGGAAGCAGAACGACGACATCGAAGCGAAGATCGGAACCGTGCGAGCGTACGAACTCCCACACCGCCTTTTCCGAGCGCGTCTTTGCAGCAGCGTACTGCATCGCGAACGGCGCGTTGGTCCCTTTCTTGTCGACCAGGTCTACCACGTAGTCGTTGAATGTATCCTGTGCACGGTTATCATCAGTGTGCTACGCAGAGCGTTGCGACAAGACTTACGTTCTCAATCGCTTCTATGGATAAGAGGTTCCGCGGCAGAGCAAATGCGACTGCACTTCCCGTGACAACCACACGCTTCACTCGAGTGCTGAGTGGTATACGATCAGAAATAATGAGCACATTTCAACATGCGAAGGTACCTGTGGTTTTGCACGCTCTTTAGCACCCCGATGGTTCCATCAATGGCAGGACGGTTGAGGTCTACGAAGCACTGTCAGTAAATCAACAGCAAAGCATTAGTTGCCGCATATTCCGGATCATTCACAGTCGAATTCGCCTCAGGGGCGCACGGACTCGCAGTATGGACTACTGCGTCCACATTCTTGACAGCTTCATCGAACGCGCCCGGCTGCAGGGAGTACGAAAGTAAGCAAGACACGATGATGATGGCGACTGGCGTACCTGAGAGATATCTGGGACAACGACAAAGCCGAGACGACCATCCTCGCATTCTTTGGAGAACAGCGGTATGATTTCTTCCGCTTTCTTAGAAGACCTGACTGCAGCATGCACTACGAAGCCGGCGTCGAGCAAGCGCAGCACGACCCAGGAGCCGATGAAGCCGTTTGCGCCTGGACGGCACGCTCAGCTGCGTCCCCGGAGGCACTGTACCGACGGCGTACCAGTGACAAGAACGACGGCGGGGGGTTGGATGGCAGGCATTGCGTGATGAGCTGAGCATTCTCATGCTGGACCATATAAAACGGAAGGGGTGGGATCGTCTAGTCGGGATGCGCGACACATTACACTCATCGTAAGCCATGCGAACGATCGCAAAGCCACACCCGCGTGGGGCTTTACGCGTGCAAGATCCAAAATTTCAGGCTAGCACCGTCAATTTAACGCAGCCTAGAATCTCCAGACGGTTTCATCCGGGAAAAGAGAGAGCCAGGTCGTGGCGAACACATCTAGAGCTTCCATCACCATAGTACTTGAGCATGTCCAAGCATGCAGCAAAGAGATAGGCCAGGGCGTCATGGCGAAGGAAGATAGAAAGGAGGAGTCCCGTCATCCGCCCAGTCGCGCGCCGATTCTTCTCTCCAGTCTACCATTATGATGGCTCCTCAGTAGGAGCCAGCGCTGCGGAAGCGGGTCATGGGACCGCTAGAAGAGCTCGTCCCGCGACGTCTTCGAGTATAGTGCCCGCGACAATACGCTCCATATACCGGTGCGTCGACCAGAACCTCGCTTCATATCGCGGTGCATGTGCACGCGGGTCGCACCGATCCTCTTTAAGTCTTGGTACGTCCGACCAGATAAGTTCGACAGCTCTGGCATCCGACACCGACATGATTGTGAAGAAGCGATGCATCGTGATGCATTTTAACGCCTCTGATAACGGACAGGGTACTGCAGAGGCGGGTCGCGTCGCGTTGCTGCCACGCGATAATGGGCCCGCGCATGAGATAGATCTTCGCGGCGGAACGCGACGCCGTACGTGCAGTGCACCAGGCCAACCTGCCCAGTACCCGTACCACGAAGGCAGCGCAGAACGGGGCGGGCGGCGGCAGTAGCACGCAAGACGGCGGCGATGCGCGGGATTTGGAAGAGAGGGACGTGGCGGGGTTTGAAGGAGCCCCTCCCATGTAATCATCTCATTCACTCGGATTCAGAAGAGTCACTCTAGCCAAACTCTAGCGAAATTTCATACACACTGCATGCTCTCGTATACACGGACAAGGCTACCCTCTAGCGGTTGATAGCATCCTCGTACAGTCCGACTTCCTCGTTCTCGACATCAAACATTTTTGCAGCCGTCGAGTCTGCGGTCAATGTAGAACGAACCCAAGCCTTGACGTCGTCTGGCTGGAACTTGTACTCGATCAGAGTATTGCAGATCCTATAAGGTGTATCAGCTAGGCGCGCATGTGGGATAGGTGTATCTCTACGTACTCGATGAAACTTCTTGACCTATGATACAGACCAAGGCGAATAGCTCGACCGAAATCAATTGCAACTGGGCCGCAGCCGTGACGGATGGAATCGTAGGTCCACAGAAAGTTCCGAGCGGTGAGATCGGACTGGTGCACTTGAAGAGCGTGCAAGGCATGCGTCGAAGCTGAGAGCCCAGCCGCCTACTCTCGGTCAATATAGTCTACGTGGCAGTTTGGCCTCCACGTACAGTAACATTCAAAGCCTGAGGAGGAGATGCGACTATGTCTACGACCTGTTTCAAGTCCTTTGATGGGATTGCGTCGATGTATTCCATGACTAGCGCAACACAGGACTCGCCGTGACGGAGGATAACCTGAACGTCGTCAATTGCAAGAAGTCTCCAGTGCATCGCAATAACGAGGCGCACATTGTAAAATCCGTAGATATGGGGTAATACGGTCCCCTGGAACACATTCAGACGATGATATGCCCAATATTCAGGGCGGAATTGTTGAAGCTCGTCGTCCCATAGCGTCGGATGGCCTTCCAGAATATCGGCCGGATATTCGCCCAGCGCGGCGTTTAGCGACATCTGGTAGATCTTGACAGCGACACGGACATCACGGTCCTGATGCTCAAGGGGAAGATCGAAGCGTGCGACGTAGACTTGCGAATGGAGGTTGTGACCGACTTGAAGCGCTTGTGTGATCACCAGGTCCCGATGTCCTCGATCAAATGAAGCAGGGCGGGGACGTACGGCTGGCCAGGTAAAATGGTCGCAAAAGGGCGCACATAGAGTAGGATCAGAACGGCTGAACTGTGCTTCGTTCGGGTCGTCCGCCTCGGCGAGATCGTAGTCGGTCGTGTACGCATCCCCGAGCCGCAATGTAGTTAGATGACGGGGCTCTACGATGTCCCGCCACGCGCGTAGCTTTGCTAGTAGGTCCTGGGAGAAGCTGAAAGACCGCATGTTGTGTGTGTACGCGTCAAGAGGAGGATAGGGCATTAAAAGTCCGTTCGTCAGGCCTAAAGCGCGGGTTTGGCCGCGTCACACCTTGTCCTCCGCCCTTCATGTCGCACTTGGCCGTCGAGCTCGTTCGCGACATCGTCGAGTCTATCGCGCGTATTTCGATGGTCAGCGATGCGCTATGGGTCGGGCAGAGCCTTGCTTGCGTCGCGCGCTGTCTACGCGTGGGTCGCGCCCATCCTATTCGAGTCGTGGTACATCACGCCTGCCAAACTGGATTTGTTCATCGTTTCCTCGTCTTGCGCGCCCGAACTTTCATTGCGGACGACCCCGACCATTCAATGTGGAGGACTCCGGCTACCCTCTTCCTGTCGAGCCTCGACTGCCAACGGCTTCAGACGGTGGCCGTGCCAGACGCCATATTCCAACAGCTCTGTGGAATGCTCACTTCCGCCCTCCCTTGGTCCATGTTGTGCTTTGCCCTATGCTGTACCTCCCGGTTCCTCAGACCACGCTCCAATCTGTGAGATCTCGCCTCACGCACATATGCGCCCGTACTACCTCAACGATCGCATCGTTCTAATACGACTTTGACATGGCGGTCTACCTCCCCGCACTCACCCACACAATCATCGACGTCTTCGCCGTTTCTGCATAGACGAGGAGGGCATTGCAGCGACTCCTCGCCGAGCTCCCGAAGCTACAACGTCTTCTCGTAGGGACCCGCCGGGTCGTGTTCTGGCTCTTGTTCGAAAGCTTGCAGCCCTCCGCGATAAGCGCGTATATCACAGCTGGAATCTGGAGCGCGTTACTAGTATCGACTGGAACGCCTCGCGTCCGAAGTCACTCGCGCGGCTGGCCAGGGACGCGCCCGACTTCTGGATGGAGGGAGAACCTGTTCTCCCTCAGGCATCCGGCTAGACTTCGTTCAATGCTCTACGCTAGCTGACCTGATATTGGGTGTTTCCCGAGCGCGCTGGTGGTACAGGTAGCATGCGGAGTATGTAGGAGCCTTCCCCCGAGCAGGCTGCAGGCGATGTTGTATGGTGTGCTTGACTGTCTGGCTACTTCAGAGTGACTCTAGATATGATCTGTTTCTCTCCGCCAACTCTCAAACTACAGGGGAGCTCACCTGCGGCCGAGTTCAAGGTGCTAACCTGGACGATCGTACGAGACAAGGCCAACACCGTCGAAGCGCGCCGCACAGCTCCCGCCGTTGTTGCTTTGGTCGATCGCTGATCACTGACGGACCCGTCGACGACGGGTGCGCATTCCGGGACGTCGCGCATCACTGTAAGTTACTGTAAACAGCAAACACTGTCTAACTTGGGGCCCCAAACAACGTCGCTCGCACGGTCTTATCTTCCGACTTGGAGTACAAGTTCTTCGAATTCTGCGAGGTGGATTGTAGATGTATGCGCCAAGCACGATGATGCGTCGACCTCACGGTTCCTTTGGGCACGCAACCAGCAACCGACCGCTCTGCATCCTCATACATCTGTTGTACATCCTTACCGACTGAGACTTGGAGTCTAGCAGTTGAAATGTCGAGTCCAGATGTCGGTAAACACATACACAGACCATCCAAACCCCCGCATTCGCACCGCACTTGCACCTCCGGAGTCCGGACCTCCACTTTGCTGTGTGCTCGTCAATCAGATTCCCACATACGCAAATAATTTAGACGGCGGAGCGCTCTGCATGCCCGCCCGCGCGGTGCCTGGATACACACCTGTATGTATTGAGTACGTACGATTAGGCGGGTAATTAGGATACGTCGGCGACGGCGAGAAGTCGTCAATCAGGCGGCGCTGTGGAGCCTGGCCAAGCGAGTCGACGGGGATGCGTTCACGGTCGCTATCAGGCACGCTTACATAGTACATGAGTCGCCGACTCGACGTCGAGAGTTAGTCAAGGTCGCCGCATCGAGGCTCGACAAACTGTAACTCTACTCAGAACTGTCTTACTGTAGTCTCGCGGGATCAACTCGACCCCAGAGCTATGACCGAGCCCCCCTGCACGACATTCCATCAGGGAATTACCATCAGATGCGCATATAGTCTTAGTCGTCAGCCAACAACTGCGTAACTTTAGACGTCCGGATCATCCACCCGAACCAGATCAGGGCGCGCCAGGTGGCAGGACCCTGGCGCCGTTCCGCCGTTCAATGCGTCGACGTGCAACGTGCAACTTCAAGCTTGGTTGCGATGGACGGCGGGCGTGACGCCCGCGAAGGAGGCGAAGGTGGTGTGGGAACACTCCAACACTGGCAACAGTCTGAACGTTCTCGCGCGTGTCGGATGGCGAGCGCTCGCGGAGTCTCGAGAGCATTGAGCAATCGCCAACTTCAAGAAGTCGTACGACGCTGAGCAAGTACACTTCCCGAGTTGCTCATAGAGTACCTTACGCAATGATGATGATGAATTCCATTAGAGTCGCTGCAGGCCGCAGAATGCGGCCTATGTCGGACTGTACATGGCTAGGGCTAGACATAGGGGTGAAGACTGTACATACGGTGCGGAAAGCGGGGCTTTGTGGTGCAGGGCGAGGAGCCGAAGTGGCCGACACGATTGTGAGCGGCGTTGCGGAAGACACTCGAGGGACAGTAGATAGGACTTCAGGAACTTTTGGGCGGGAGCGGGAGGAGTGAGGCTATATCATCGGAATATTGAGGGAAGCGATTTGTATCGTGTATGTATCGAAGGAGAGCAGGGATAGAAGTAGGGTTATTCAGAAGGAACGGAAGTGTAAGGGGCTTCTTCAGGCGCATGCGAAGGGTGTGGCGGGCAGCGGCAAAACGGCGGCAGTGGAGTAAATAGTGCTCGGTCGTCTCGGGGACGCGGCACTCGCGGCAGCGCGCAGACGGCTCGACGCGAATGCGGGCGAGGAAGCCGTTCAGCCCAACGTGTCCCGTGCGCAGCTGTGTGAGCAAGCTGCTGGCGCGGCGCGGTAGGTCCGCGTACAGGCGCCGTACGTGCGCGCTTGAGCCGTTGCTGTCGATGCGCGCGAGTTTGGCGGCCGCGGGTGACGCAGCCCACCAGGCAGTGCGTTGTGCGGCGACGGAGTGCTTGTACGCCGCCTTAACAGCGGCTGCGCTGCGGGGAAGCGCGTCCTGGAGTACGGCGATGCCGTGTTCGGTCTCGTCCTCCTCGGCTGCGAGCTTTGCATGCGTGTCTGCAAGCTCATTGCCGGCGACATCCATATGGCCTGGGACCCACGCTATGTGCAACCGGAAAGCATGTCGACGTCGCATCAAGCTCGTCACCTCGCGGTGGAACGCGTCCACGAGATACTGGCCGGGGCGGTTCCGCCGTGCGCGGACTGCCTTGACGGCAGCCTGATTGTCTAGGAGGATCGTGGCACGGTGCGTCGACAGGGGGAGCGTACGGATTATGTCGAGCGCGAGTAGCATGCCGGCGAGTTCACCCTCGAAGACCGTGTGGTGCTCGAGCGTGCCCAGGTGTAGCCGGCGCACCTTCGTGTCCACGCGCCCCACATGTACCGCGGCCGCGCCTGCACCGCCCTCGTATCCAGACCCGTCCGAGTATACACATGCTCCAGCCCTGTGGTAACGCGCGACGTTCCGGATGGCGGCATCGCGTGAGCTTGCGATGCGCGTTGTGAACAGGGCGGTGGCGTCTTTGCTCTGCATGGACGGGTGGATTGTTTCGATGCCGCGGATATCTGGGAACGCGTCGAAGAGGTCATGGAGCGGCGAGCGATGGTAGCGTGGGCGTCTGCGCATCGCCCGCGCGACGAGCGGCTGGAGCGGGTGTGTCTTGGGCAACGTAGCGAGCCGTACCGCTGCACTGTGGGCGGCCTTGTTCAGTCGGACTGTCGTAGGCAGCAGATCGGCATGGTAAACTAACGCGTCCGTCGACGTCGTCTTAAAACCGCCTGCGATGAGCCGCGCTGCTACGCGCTGGAGCCTGTCGCATTGGCGTGCGACGCCTACGGATCCACACCGTCCTTTTCCAGACGGCCTGTTGCGAACAGGTGAGTACCAGACGGATAGCCCGTACTCAAGTCGCGGAAGGACGACGGAGATGTACAAGCGGCGTACAAGGCGGTGTGGCAGGCCAAATGTCGGCCTCGATAGACGAGCACACGCGAGGAGCGTCTTCATAGCCTTAGCTACAGCCGCTTCCGCCTGTTCCTTCCATCGGAGCTTGCTGTCGATGACAATGCCGAGGTACTTGACGGTCTTCTCTGGCGCAATCGCGACCCCGCCGATGTTGAGGCCCGCACTCGTGGACGGCTCGTGACGTGGGTTGCGCGTGAAGTGGATGAGCTGGAATTTCTTGACATCGAACTGGCATGCGTGGCGGGCGGACCAGTCCAGGCAGCGCGGCGCGAGAGAAGAGAGCGTGTCAATATTTGTCTCGACTGAGTCCGATACCGCTACCAGCATCGTGTCGTCGATGTACCCGCACGCAAAGGCCGCTTTCCCCATACCCTCAGTAATCTCCAGCAGATCTGCCGAGTAAAACAGGTAGAGGATGGGCGACATCGGCGAGCCTTGCGGGACTCCAGTCGGGACAGGGAGTGCCCCCGACTCGAAGTCTGCAAAACGGAGGTAAGTTGCTCGCCCGTGCAGGAAGCTGGATACCAGTTTGACGACATTTTCTGGCACCCGCCGTTTGCGCAGGTTGTCCAGGAGTCGTGTGTGGCATACAGTCGGGAATGCCTGCGAGATATCCAGCAAGAGCGCCGTCGCGACCTTACCCACCCGCCAGGCGTCCTTGACCTTTTGCGCCAGCAGGTGGACTGCATCTGTCGTCGTTCGCCCAGGGCGCCCGCCAAAGTGATGCGCAGGGAGCAGTCCATGTCGTTCCGCGAGCAGAGCCAGCTCGCGGGCGACCGCGGCCTCAATGACTTTACCGAGTGCGGCCTGCAGCGCGATGGGCCTGTATGCCTTCGGTACGCCATAGTCGTCTTTTCCAGGCTTGCGGAGGGTGATGGTCACGAAGAGTTTCCACTCGCTCGGGAAATATCCCAGCGCCAGGCACGCATTCGCAATCGCCGTCAGCGCCGGAGCAAGTGCGTCCTCGGCGGCCTGAATGGCGATGTTAGGGATGCCCTCCCGTCCGGTTGCCTTGTACGGCGAGAGCTCGCGAATACACGCGCGGATGGCGTCCTCAAGGATGGTGACATCCGGCAGTTGTGCGTATTCCACGTCGTCGTGCACGTCGTCGAGGCTGACAGGTGGCGCATCTGGGAAGAACGTCTGTCGAAGGAGATCGCACTTCTCTGCATTGGTCGACGCTGAACCGCCAGCTGGGTTCCGGAGCTCGGGAATGCGTGCGCTGGACGAGGTCGACGGGCTCGAGACGTACTTGCTTGCGGTCCAGACGGATTGCTCATCTGCGGCTTCGACCCATTCGCGCCAGTGCTGCCGCTTGGTCTTCTCGATGCGTGAGTGGTACTTGTTCCGCGCGTCTTTCATGAGCTGAACCTTGGTGTGCGTAGGGTTCTTCTGGGCGGCTCGGCGGGTCTGGTTGGCTAGGAGGCGGAGGTCGGAGAGCTCGCGTGTCCACCAGCGCTTCGAGTATGGCGACTTTTTCGACATCGGTACGTGCTGCTTGAGTGCCGCGATGATTATACGCTGAAGGTGTTCCACTGCAGCGTCGATGTCAGCACGAGTGACAAGGCGGAGGGGGACTGGGTCTGCAGCAAGCGCCCTGGACACCGTCTCCGCGAAGGCCTTCCAGTCGCAGGCGCGGAACTGGGGCCGTTCTTGTGGCTCAGTGCGTTGCGGGTCAATGTCGAAAGTAGCGGTGACAGCACTGTGGTCGGAGCCGTGTCCGTCGTCTGTTGTGCACGTTGTAAGTAGCTCTTCGAGGCCCTCCGAGCAGAAGACCAAATCCAGTGTCGACCATGTATCGTGCGCGTCAGAGTGGAATGTCGGTGTCCCGGGTGGGAGGCACAGGTGAAGACCGTGTTCAGCAAGCATAGCGATGAGCGTAGCAGAGTCCGAGCGAGCCGTCCGTTCAGGGTGTAGCGGGCCCGACCACAGTGCGTCGTGTTTGTTGAAGTCCCCGATGAGTAGAAGGTCCAGTGTCGGGAAGGAAGGAAGAATACGAGCTAATAGAGAAATAGTAGTGTCCGATGACGGGGGGTTGTAAACCGAGAAGACATGCATGGAGAAATTGTTGAGGGTGAGTGTTAAGCCGGTGAGATCTAAACTAGGTATGGGGAGTTGGGCATACGAGTCGGAGGGGATAGAGCTGTTTATGTATATCATACTGCGAATGTGTGTGTCGGTGTCGCGTTGTTTGGCGGTGGTCGGGAGTAGGGGTATCCAGTATTTGTGGTTCATGAAGCTCGGGGTGGTATCTACTTTAGCGGGGAGTTCTTGGAGGCATAGTATATCGTACTTCGAGGGATCTATCGAGCTCAATAACGCATGTAAGATGATGGGGGTTTTTCGACAGTTGAGGGAATAGACTCGTAGCTGGGGCTTTGGGTTGTTCGTTTAAACGACGGGTGTCCCCTCTGGGGACCAGTTGGGGATGAAGAACGGGTGCGCGAACTCGGGCCGGCGGCGTTGTGTGTCGTCTGCCTTCCTGCGGAGCGGGCATATTCCGCTCGAGGCTTTGTGGTCGCCGTTGCAGTTCGCACATCGAGCAGCGGCTTGGTGGTGGCATGAAGTCCCGTCGCATTTCTGCTCGAGCGTGCAGGGACATGATTTGGTGGTGTGTGGGCCGGCGCAGCGAGCGCAGGCCTCCGGGCGGGGGTTAACTTGGCGGAGGCATTGCGAAGAGTAGTGGCCGAAGGCCTGGCAGCGGTAGCATTGAATGGGTTGAGGGACGTGCCGTTCTGTCGAGCAGGGCCAGGCGCGTCCGTCCGCGCCCGCAACATTGCATTGGTAGTAGATCAGAGCCGAGGCGGCAAAGGGGTTGCTCAACTCTACGAGCATAGTCGAGCGCTTCTTCCCCACCGCTTTCGCGGCAACGGGGTTCAGCCAGCTCACTTTGACGATGTCTTCCGGATGCGGTACCGCGTCCTTGTTCCAATCGTGCAAAAGCGAGCTCGCTGTCGGCGCCTCCGCGTTGAAATCGGTGGGCACGTAGGATACGGCCACCGTGTACGTTTCTCCGCGGGTCGACTCTGCGTGTAGCGAAGCGGTCCATCGTTTAGCGTGACGCCTTAGAAGGACCGCGTCCGCGACGCATCGGGCCAGGAGCTGCAAGTGGCCCTTTTGGGTCATACGGACCACTCGGGGTTGCACCTTGGACAGCTCCTGTACTGCGTGCATAGCAAGCTCCACGCGCTCTCGGAGCGCATCGCGCCCGAGTTCTTGAAGCGTGGACACCTCCGCGGCCGGCAGCTGAAGGACAACTGACAGCTCAGAGGCGCGTGGCTCGCTAGCAGCAACAGTCGAGTACGACGGGGCAGCCGCCACTGAAGAGTTCTCGATGGCTACGCCCTCGATAATCTTAGCAGCGGCGCTGTCGAGCTCGGCCTTCAGCGTTTTCTCGAGCGTCTTGCGCGTAAGCACACCGTCGACGAGCGTCAAGGCTAAATCCAGTTTCTCTGCGGTAGCTATTGCTTTCACAAAGTCCCCTTTATTGGCTGCAGTGAGCTTTTTATCGACGGCGAGCGCAAGTTGCCTGAGCTGCGTGAGCAACTCCTTCACAACCGGCACCACAGGCGCAAGCGCCGTGTCGTGCACTGCCGACGGTCCTTTCTGACTTCCTGCGTTGATACGGACGCTTTTGGGCGTTCCTGACGGCGTAGCGAGGCCAGGCGGCGCGGGTGTAGTACCCCGGCCCTCGGGGCTGGTGGTGGTCGGAGTCGGAGTCATTTTCGAGTACCTTACGCAAGGGATCGCCTAGTCTTGCTGTAACTTAATGAGAGTGCAAGTTGATTCTGCATTTCTCCTTCTTATTGCGAGAGGGTATGCCTAAAAAGCACCGATGGAAATATAATCCAAGACTAAGAAACCAAAACCAAGACCGCAGAACCGAAACCAAAAGCTGGGGAACGTGGATGGCGAGATGTAAGGTTTAAGATGCGAGGGGGACACGACGGATAGAGTGGATGGATGGGCAAGTCGGGTGAGGTGATGCGAGAGGAGAGGGAAGGAGCGTGGAGGACCATGTGGCCGCAGTGTTAAGAATAAGTACAGAAGCCTTGAAAAGGAAGGAGTCGACGAGCAGGAAAGGGCGTAACGAGCGTGGGGCTGCGCGAGCGCAAGTGGGTTGTCGTGAATATAGATCTACAGAGATAGCAAGTGAGACGGTCGACCGAGAGCGAGGGAAGATGAGCGAGCAGGCAAACAATAAACCAAGAGGACACGAAACGCGAGGGAAGGTTGGCTATAAAAACTTTTACCGGCGCAGGGGACGGGGCTCGACGAGCTTTGGACGCCTTTACGCCTTCATGAGCTCCGCGAGCGCGCGGTCGATCGCGTTCCACCGCGACCGGCGCACGGGACCTTGCATCACGATCCCGCCGTTCAACTACACGAGCGTCAGCGAGTGTTCGAGTGTCCAGCGCGTGTTCGAGTGTCCAGCGCGTGCGAAGGAAGCGACGTACCTCGTTCATCATGATCGTATGGTCCGGCAGGATAGGGGTAAAGTAGTAGAAGAATCCTACAGTCTCGCACGGCGTCGACTGCGGGCGTGAGCGTCAGCGAACGCGGCGGGGACTCGGTGTGGGGTGTGGATGGAGAGGAGGAGGAGGCGCTGGAACGAACCTTGGTGGAGGGGAAGCGGATGTCCGTGGAGCGTGCGACGGACTGGTTTGTCATTATCCATGAGTCGTGGCGCCAGCGACGGTCGGGGACGGAGGAGCCGATGAGGTTGATGTGGCGCGACCAGTTCTATGCGACGAGCGTTAGCGAGTCCGAGTCCGAGCGCGAGGGGGTTAGGGGTTGGGGAGTGTGACGAACCTGGATGTAGGGCAAGTTCCTCGCGTCGTCGATCGCGCGACGGTGCGTAAGCGCGAGTTGCGCGAGGGGCGTGTTCTTCGTCGCAGCTTTGTTGGTGAGCGGGAGCGCCATGGGTACGATGCAGTTGTGCGGGTACGTCGCAAAGTCTGCATGGACCGAGCGTTAGCGAGGTCCTGCGCTCCATCGCATCACCACTGAACGCACCCTCATTAACCTCACTCAAAATGGGCCTCATACTAATAGCGCTCATCATGCCCACCGTATGAGTTTCGTCCGCCGCTTCGTCCGCGCAGGCGGTTTGGACGAGCCACATGTATAGGACGTCGCCTGTGCTGACGAACGAGGAGCCGGAGGGGTCGAGCGCTTTGACTTCGGATTTGACTTTCGATACGATCTTCTCGATCGCGTTCCTGGGTGAACGTCAGCGAGCTGGAGTGGCGCGGGGTAGAAGAGCGGCGAACGGTGGGGGTACGTGTAGTGAGCGGTAGGGGAGCGGCGAGCGGCGAGGGGGTAGAAGGAACGGAGGACGACGATACTCACTTGCCCAAGAACAACGCCCTATCCTCCGCGCGATGCCAAAGATACTCGTACCCAACCCGTCCAGCCAACGCCGCGACGCTCTTCACTCCACTCTGCACCAACTCCCTCTTCAAGTTCTCCAACGCGCCCTTTGCCTTGTCGATCGTTGAATCATAAGCGGAGGGGGAGGCGGGAGGGGTGGCGCTGTTGAAGGAGTCGAAGGCGGTTTGGAGGATGTTGAGTGGCTGGAGAGGCGGGAGCGTGTATTCGCGGCCTGAAGGTGTATGTCAGCATGGTGTACGAGGCGGCGATGGGGAGGTGCGGGACATATGGGCTCTAGGACGACTGCACCTCACGGGCGCGTATGGGCATCGTCATGGACGGGTGCGAACGATCGGCATGCGAGAAGAACGGAACGCGCGACGGGCGATGGACGATGGGCGGCGGGCGCGAGAAGAGGAAGAGGGCAGATAGACGAGCGGGAGAAGCAGGACGCGGGTGCTGTGACTGTGCTGAAACGTGCTCCGGCCCCGGTCACGCTTAAACAACGCGCGTGCGACGATGAGCACGGAGTTCAGGGCTCGCCGGCTCGTCGCTCGTCGTGTCAGCCACGCAGTGCCGGCGATCCACCCCGCGTCCCATCCAGCCAGCCACCAAGAGACCAAGGAGACCAGACCAGTGCCGGCACCGATCACGACGTAAGACGTAAGAAACCGAGCGCGCGCTCAGCCTCTTGGGCCTGGCAACCGCGACTGCTCTCCATTCCATCCAACGACGACGAGAAGGATTGACGAGGATGAGGAGAGGAGCGTGGGAAATCGGTGCACGCGCGAGAAGGGAAGAATCGCGGCGTATCGCGGGATCGAAAACTGAGAAGCGCCGGCGCCAAGCCGAGTTGGCGTTACTCACCGTGGATTTCCGCGTCGAGGTACTGCGTCAACGCGCCCTGGCCCGTCCCGTCAAACACCCCATGCGGCGTCGCAATCCCAATACCTAAATCCCCCATCAGCCTCCAAGTCAAGAGAAAAGGAGGAGGAAACGCACAAGTATAATCCTCGAACCGCGCAACATGCACGTTCAAAATCGGTGCTCCCCTCTTCGCGCACGCCGCAAGCGGCCCCACCGTATCCTTATGGACAAAATACTTCATAGACGGCGTCTTGACGGTTTTCGCCTCCTCGCTCCCGCCCATCTCCCCGCCCTGTAAATCCAAACAGCCCCTTTCCTCGGTGCTGGTAAAGTGCAGACGCGACGAGGGGTCGATGGGGCCGAGAGGGACGGAGATGGCGTAGGATGAGGTAGTGGGCACCCAGACGATTTGGCCTGCGATTAAGCGCCATTTGTCGACGAGGCGGAGACAGGCGGATTTTAGGAGGGGTACTGAGAGACCGCCGCCGGAGGAGGTGGGGACGACGTAGCCGAAGACGGAGAGGGAGGACTCGACGCCGGCTTGGTCGACTGAGGAGAGAGGGACGAGGATCGTGTTGTCCATTCTGGCGTGAGACGACGAGGAGATGAGATGAGACGGCGAGGAGGAGGTAGTCGAACGGCGGTAGAGTCGAAGTCGAAAGTCAAGTGGCGAGAGGGAGAGAGCAGCTCAAAGAGTACAAGGCTGTGGGATGGCTTCTCCGTGTCAAGGAGCACTTCTCCACACGTCTTTCCTCCGGGCGCCCAGTCGAAGTGGGAATTGAATACCCGTCCAATCAGCACCGCGGTGGAGAAATAGACGAGCAACGGTCACTCCCGGATCTGTCAATAACGTCCACACTTGAGAGCCCAGCGTAACGAATCCAGAATTTTGACTGAATGGCCATCAGATACCACGCCATGCCCTTGCCGGTACCTGTACCAACACACACCGAGCCTCGAACGTCGTGAGTCGCCGCGGTAAACTTTCTACACTAGAAGGTGTACGTCGACGTCAAGCTTACACGTGCTAGACTGAGACTCCGAGTGACAGCACCTTGAGGACCCGCCGCGGCGCACGATCAAACGCGGTCGCTTAGCGCCCCCCTCAAGAAAGATGTGCTTCTTTCCTTCCCTCCGTGACATCTCAATTCTGAATTCTCCACGCTTTGACAAGCCGACCCTGCAAATTCGCATATATACCCCCACGCCGCGCCGTCGCTCTCTCCCGCCCGCGGCCCACCACTCCATCCCACCCCCTATCCCGCCTCTCGTCGTCGACTCTCGTTCTCTCTCAGTCTCACCTCATCCCGCACACCACCTCGAACAGTACGTCACACATCTCGTCTGCGCCCTCGGACTCGCTAACGCTCGCTCGCGTAGATGGCCGACCCCGCCGCCGCACCCGCAGGACCATTAACGCCCTCGCCTGCACTCCCCGGCATCCCAGTCGCGTTCCCGCCGGGCTTCCCGAGTTTGAACTTGACGGTCGGAGCTGTGACCATCTCGACTTGGCTCAGTATCTTTTTGTTCGGCGTCGTGTGCGCGGCGAGTACGTGCCTCGTTCCAACCTCCATTCCCACCTCTCATCACTCCCACTCGCAACTCCCCACTCGCCACTCCCTCCCCACTCGCCAATCTCTTCCCCGTTCGCCTCACTCGTAACTCGCTCATCCGCTGCCCGCTCGTCTCACTCGCAACTCGCTAACGCCCGTTCGCTCGTTACAGCATACATTTACTACCTCCAATTCCCGCGCGACAGACTAGGCTTCAAGCTCCTCGCGTTCACAGTCTGGTTCCTCGCCGCAACGGATACGGTCAGCAATTGTATCTGGGCGTACGAGTGGACGGTCACGCTTTGGGGCTCGATCCCGGGCGCGGGGATTATTCCTTAGTGAGTTCTTCATTCCTTCTCTCGGTCGGGTGTTTCGTTGGTCTGGTGTTGGTGTTGCGCGTCTGGTGGCTGGTGTTGGTGTGACGCGTGTTGGTTCGTTTGTCTCCATCTAGTGGAGGCTTCTCGCCCTGCGTGTCCGGGGCGCGCATATCGGGAAGGGATGGCGTTGTTTACCTCACCGGTTGGCAGCGCGCCTCCTTTCCCAATAAAGGCATCCTTGTCCTCCATAACTCCTCCCGCCTTCTCTCCCTGCGCGTCTCCCGCCCATTCTCTTTTCGCCGGTTGCCAATTCCCACTCCTCATTTGCGCGTCTCTTTGGGTGACCCCTGTCTCCCACGCTGCGTTGGGATTTCTCAAATTTTGATGCCACGGCTGCGTGTTCGTGCTTTGATGCCGCGTAACGACCCGATAAATCGTGTTCCTGTCGTCGTCGTCAATCTTGGCGGGATCTGCGCATTCCGTAATTCGGTCTGCGGCCGACCGCGGCGACGGGTGCGGTTGTTGTTACCCGTTTATTTTCGTTTCCGTTCCGCGCGCAACAACCCTGCCGCCCACCTCACTCCACCCGACGCCCGCTCTTACTCGCTGCTCGCTAATGCTCGCGACCAACACTCGCTGACGCTCGTGCTCGCAGCGGCTTCTACGTCAACATCCTCTGCGTGGCGACGACGACGGCCGTGACGCAATTCTTCTACGCCTGGCGTCTGTGGCTCATCTCTGGCGGCAACTATGTGCTTTGCGGGCTCATCGTTTCCGCGGCGATTACGCAGGAGAGTGAGTACTTTCTTCTTTTTCTTCCCCTTGGATTGGATGGTGTCGCCGGTTTGACGTCCCCGCCTTTGAATGGCGGTGGGCGGCCGCCGATGAATGAATACGAGAGGCTAGCGTTCGACGTTCGACGTTCACCCCATGCCTGCCATCTCGGTCCCGTCACCAACCCTCACCGCGACCCCTTCACGCTTGCTGACGCGCGGTTACAGTCATCGTCATATGGGCATTGAGCGTCTGGGGCTCGCACCACGCGCTCATCAGCGAGATCGGCCTCGTCCTCCCCGGCGCGTACGGCTGGCTCATCGCGGGCATCATCGGCGATACTATCATCTCCATCTCCATGTTCTGGTTCTTGCGCATTAAGACGCGCGATACGCCCACCCCTAGCAAGACGTGAGCCAGGTGTTGTGTTAGTACAAGGAGGGAGCTCGCTAACGCTCGCTCGAACAGGACGTTCAACGCGATCATCTCGCGCACGGTCCAAGCGAACGTCTTCTCGCTCATCTCGCAGACGCTCACTTTCGTACTCTTCAAACTCGACGTGGGCATGTTCTTCTTCCTCAACGACGTCACCATTTGCAAAGTCTATGCTTTCTCGCTCCTCACTTCCCGTGCGTAACCGTTTCTCTTTCGCGCACTGCTCGTTTACTCGCGGCGCTCGATGACATTCGCTGACGCTCATGTAGTGAACGCGCGTCGCTCGTCGACTGCGATGTTCAACTTGTCGAGGAGCCAGATCTCGACGGGCCCGACGAGCAATAACATCTCCCTCAACCAGATCAGCGCCAACTCGCGCGCCAACAGGCCGCCTGTCGTCCGCATCACGTACGTCCCCATCCCACACATCCCTCACCATCAGCCATCCCATCCTTCCCTTCTCGGCTGACGCCTCGCACAGTGAGACCGTGGAGATGACGACCGAGGCCGACTGGGACCAGAAGAACGCGCACGAGCACGGCGATTGGGACTCGAAGGACAGCACCGCTGTGCGTTCACCCATCTCCTCGTCTACCTCTTCCACGTATTTCGGACGGTCTCCGGCCCGACCCGTGTCGACGTTCCTCGATATGAACGGGAGCAACGACCGCGTCGGGGTCGGCATGGCCGTCTAGTCCCACTCTACCTCGGCGCGAGAAACTTTTTATGCTTATTTGAACTTTGTGTGTGCAGTTCTCTCGGGTCTAAATCGAATTCGCTCGACTCACGCGCCCTCTCCACCAAGACGCGACACGGATGAACGGGCTTGTTGAAAACACCACGCGCACTACGTTTGCGCCCCGGAGCACGTACGAGGGGTTTGGAGGAGGGGCGACTTTCTTGGGTTGGATTGTACATCGGCTCTCGCGCTTTGTAGACACTCTCTAGCATCATCAGACAGCACCACAGCACAGCATACAAAGATAACAAAAACGCCGATACCCCACACTCGTTTTCCTTTCCCATCATCAGTTGTTACAGTACTTTACACTCGCAGTTGTATGCAGCGCATATAGTCTCGGTTCTTGGCTTTGATCCCGCGATGCAAATTCCAGATTCGGGTGGACGTCGACGTCGTGTGCTGGGACGATGGCATACTTCCCTTCTCAGCTTCTGCGCGGCCTGACGTGCGAGTCTGACTCTGTTTGCGTGCCATACGCATGCCGCGGTGTTGCGAGCGTAGCGTGTCCGTGTGAGAACAGCCAAATTATCCACAAGAACGAAGAGCCAAGGGATCCACCGCGGCCGTCACCGTGCTCAGGAGTCAGGAGTATCTGTGCGTAGCTAGATCATGATCTCGGTAAGTAACCTCTCGCTCGGTGTCAGACCGCCCGCCATAAACCCGCGGTGACGTTAACAGTATCCGCGGAGTATCCCTTTGTTCCGGAAAGAGAAGGAAATCGTCGAAGTTTCGGCGCGGCGTTACGACCCTGCAGCTTCGCACTATCCTCCTTCCCATCGGCGCGCATGATATATACCATACTTGTACAAAGGCGAAGGTCGAGGGTCGCGTTACTAGTTGGGAGATCTAATGGGGATGTTCTTGTTCAACCGCTTATCAGAAACGAGAGGATCAGGAATGCAGGGTTGGAGAACGTGCAGGGTTCGGAAGAGTGTGGAGATTTACGACGAAGCCGAGGATCGCGGTACGCTCAAACGCCCTGGACGTTCGACTTGGATTAGAGCAAGTGAGCCTGAGAGCGCGACCTTACGATAGTGATGGCCGCCTATCCGACTTGTTGACATGGACCGATTCCTCGCCGAAGGCTGGTCAAACCGCTACGTTCCCAGACACGCGATCTCGGACGCGAACAGAGAAGGACGAGAATCCCAGTCGCAATGCATACAGTCGTCAAATAGTATAACACGGTGTACAACAATACCGGCGGATTGTTCACGGCAGTCCACTCGGGAGAGGGGGGCTTAATGCATACTCGAGCTCTACATGCGAGCTGTGCGACGCTCATGCGGGCCTAAGGGCAAAGGACCAATACCAGGCGTGGCGTGTGGAAACAATTGTCCAAGTCAAGTCTAGCCAGTGGACGCCTCGGATACCACGGGTTCTCCCTTCGACCAGATGTCTCGACCGTCTCTGGCGAGTCGCGCCATAGACGTCGGACGCGAGTCGATGCTAATAACGTGTTCCAGATACTAGCCGTGATACACACGCTTATCGCCGAGGGTTGCAAGTTTTTCGATAGTGGAGAGGACCCGATCTCGCGGTCGCGGATAGACCCCAAGAAGAACGCGCTGTAGCTTCGGGAGCTCGGCGAGGAGTCGTTCAAGCATGGCCATTGAAGAACCGAAGAAATACTCGACGACAATATGTGTGACTTCGGGAAAGTACTCTGCCATCTCAAAGTCCCATTTGAACGCCAGAATATGTGGTGCATATGTGTGTGACGCGCGAGAACACGGATTGTAGCGTGTCATGAGGAATCGAGAGATACGTCATACTGCAAGGTGGGAGATGGACAACCCGATGGCGGAACTGAGGCGTTATGCAGAGCTGTTGGAATATGATGTCTGCTCCGGAAACCACCTGAAGCTTTGAGCAATCGAGGTCCGCTAGGAATGTGCAGCGGGTAGCAGTCTTCCAAATCGGATGGTCGCGGTCGTCCGCAATGAACGTACGGGCGTACGCAAAGCTAGGTAGCTTCCCCGAGGAAACAAGCTCGTTGAACAGGTCCAGTTTCGCAGGCGTGATGTACCAGGACTCGAAGAGGATGGGCGCGACCCACGTGTAGACAGCGCGCGACACAATAGCAAGACTCTGCCCAGCCCACCGCGCGTCGCTGACCATGGAGTGCTGCGTGCTACAGTCGACGATGTCGCGAACGAGCTCGACGGGCAAGTGTGACATGATGGGCGGAGGACAAAGTGCGACGCGGCCAAACCCGCTCTTTGAACCTGACCAGGTCCCGGACTGTCGACGATCATCAGTTCTAACCGCGCTCGCCTGTGACTGAGAATCCTCATACCTCTTGCGAGGCTTGCTGCACCATGGTCTGCTTGCTTCTAATCATACAGTTCTGCGCCTCTCCCGCGGGCTCTATTTCTTGTCAACCTCCAGCTCGTAGATAATGGATATTTATAAGCGCAAGCTCGCGTCCGCAACTACGGCGCGGTTTCTTTGTATGTCAACCTTCTTCCGCCCACTTTCTTTCGGCGCCCATGCCTTCCATTCACTTGCCAAAGCGGCGTCTGTTGATCAAGTGGTTCGTTTCGCAGGTCAACCTTGGTTAGCCGCACTCCCCGACGCAAATCTTGTGCTCATCCACCTTGTGTGATTTCCACTGACGTTTAGGGTTCCTTCCGACACTGTCTCTTTAAGTCTCCTCCGATCCTGCTCAGCAATGAGGATGGTACTACCACGTTGTCACGTGCTTTCCCCGTTGCATCTGGCTATCTTTCACGCACCCCAACAGCCCAGTGGGACGGTACTTCGAGCTAATAGGGATTAGTACACCAGTATACACAGACTTATATTCTTGCTTTACGACGACAGAAATACAAATACAGTGCTAGGAAGGACTCAAGCTCAAGGACTTAAGAGAGGCGGAGGATCAAGACGTATCGATAAGTGCTACAAGAAAGTCCAATTCTAACGTTCCCCACTGGCAAAAGGCGTGACCGCTCAGGTCCGGTCGCCCACGATCTGGCTTCGAGCTCGTATCAGACAAGCGATAGTCTCTGCGCGCGCAGGCCGTAGACGGGGCATGAGATGCGAATAGCAGGACGGCAAGCGGAACGAGATCCAGGAGCGGTGGAAGTAGACGAGACGGAGATCAGAGCGCCGAAGAGACGACAGCGGCCTAGGATGCGGTTTAGCGGCAGCACGCATTGTCCGAAGATCTTTTGACATCAGCGGCGTACATTCCAGCGAGGTCTTCGATCTTGTGGAATTCGACCCCCAGCAATCTGGCATAGCATTCGAGGACGGTTTCGAGTTGCGCGTTCTCCGCTTTGAGTCTCGCGTTCTCCGCTTTGTGCGTAGCGATTTCAGCCTTCAGCATGGCGATTTCGGCTTTGAGCATGTCTTCCTTGTAGAAGCCTTCCATGTAGCGACCGAGGTATTTGATGGCCACGTCGCGCCCCCATGTATAGTCGCGAATCTCGCGATTGAAGCGGTCGAAGTCACTTTCTACCGGGTGCAGGCTCTTCTCTAATGGACGCAAGCCGTCACTGCAGGGAATGTCAGAGGTCAGGTAAGTACAGTCGCGGTGCGCACCGATGTTGGAATCTCGGACTGAGAGCCATAAACCTGCTTGGATTGCTTGAAGTCGACGCATACGCTACACCTCGCATAGAAAGCTGAGCGCGTCCAAGGGCTGATCGTAACATTGATATAATTGCAGATTGTGGGACTGCAATCCGCGTCAGTACGTAACGCAACGTGCCTGGTGAACGAAGGCGCGGGATCTGCAGTACAGGGATAAATACACGCGCACAAGGACGTTGGTTAGAGCACTCAAACAAGTCAATGGGTGTATGAATGTGCCGTCGCGGCGGTTGAGGAGGGATGGCGAACGAATTGGCGGTGTGCCGACGAGAATACACATACGATTGCACTTCGGGAGGCACTGCAATATCATGAATAATGAGCCATGGCATAGGTTATCAGGAGATATAAGCACGAACCAAGAAACTACACGATAGGCGGACTGGCTCGCGGTTGAATAAGATAGGAGGCGACGCCAGCTGGTGGTGCGCATCAGCGCATACTACTGGACGTGCGCGCTGCGCGCACAAATTAAGTTCGAGCTAGCAGAATGAGTGTGCAGCCCGATTTGGCGGTGGCCCGGGTTGGGCGGCTCGTGCGCACGGTGGTGGAGAAAGGCAAGCCGCGCGAGGAGCCGAAGCCCGTCAAACAGCGGCGATCCTTGCTTACTTTGAATATCAAGTCGTTCACCCTCAGCTCAACGCCAGAGCGTCATATGTGGAGCTACAACGTGAATTACTACTGGAACAGTGCGAGTCAACTAACTAGCTCTACAGGCAGGACTCGCTGCCGTGGAGTAACGACGATACAAAGAGTGAGTGATTGATTACATTAGACTGGTAAGGGGTGAACGAGAGACGTGATTCGTGATTTGCAGCGGGCGAGTGTGTCTGCAGAGAGTGGTGTAGTTGTTTACTGTTCCGGACTGTGACCGAATTAGAGATTGAATCGCAGGAGGATCGAATGGATGCACATACACGGGAGGGACGGACGTTACTGGAGGACCAGCAGCGGTAGGCAAGTTTGGGAAGCGGTTGTACGGGCACTGTTGACCACCGTCAGCTCCTAGCACCGGACGACGGGACACCGGAGCACAAACTCACAGAGACTTCGATGTCCTTGCGGGTCTTCCCAGCAGGGATCACTGCAGTCTTACGCTTGAGCGGCTTAGCCTGCGGCTGCAAACGGGGTCAGAAAGGGCCAGGCTTGGCGTGGGCAATTCTTAGGACGGACGATGAGTTCAGTGCAGTCCGTCAGCTTCGCCGGGTTCTGTCCGAGGATAGCAAGCTTGGCCATCGCTTTCGCGAACTCCTTCGCCATCAACGCTTGGTCCGCTGGAAGACATTCAGTGTCAGCTGTGACAGTCAATAGGACGGTGAGTGAACATACAGACGAATCCCTGCCACGTGCACGCGGTCTGCGGATCGCGTGCGAGAGCCGCGTCGGACTGGAGACGGAACTCGCCATCGACGGGGCTCAGAACCTCGCCTTTGCCCGGGCCGAGGTTTCCAGGAAGGACAGTGCCCTTGAGAAGAACGTCAAGGTAGACTTGCGGGTCGAACTGGTCCGGAGTCGAGTCGAACTGAAAATATGAAACAGGGAAAACATCAGCATTCAGCGGGTGTTATAGAACTTAACATGGAAAAACGCACAGGCGAACGGGCAATCGCGGGCTCAATCTTGTCCTGTGCAGCGATGGAGTGGCTGGCAAGAAGAGCAATGAGCTCCGCGGGGGAGAAGCCTGCGTCTGCCATCCGGGCAAGAATGTCGGGTACAGTGTCGAAGGGTTCAGGGACCTAGTGTCTTACGCTGAGCCCCTGTTAAACATGCGGATAATGAATCAAAGCGTACCGTAAAGTCAGAAGCTGGGACAGTCGCATTCTATGGCCATATGAGATCTTCCAGTCAATGCACTCAAACTGGCAACGTACTCCGCGGCCGACAAACGTTTGCACCACCGGAGCACCAGGGCAAAGAGAAAGAGCGACGGAGGACCCAAACTGAATGCTATGATTGTGGGAACGGTCAACCTGGGGCTATCGCAAGTTGATACGCAAAAACTCACACATCACCGTAGGAGATGCCGTGTTGATCGGCGAAGGGCTTCAGATCGTCAGCAATCTCGTCGATACCAGCATTCATGGCTGCGTAACCGATTCAGCACCGAGCGGTCGCAGTATGTGTGTGACTCACTGAAGTTCAGCTCGATATCGTCGAACTGCAAGATGGACCCATCGGCACCACCGCCCTTTCCTCCCTTCTTGCTGAAGCCGATAGCATCGTGGAATGCAATGCGGACTGTAGCCGAACATGAGTCCATCAGCCCTCTAGACGCATTATAGGAGTCGTACCAGTAGAATGCGCGTTCTCGCCGCACTCGCCCTCAAAGAGGTCATTGATGAGGTCGTCGCGGACCTTGACGAAACGGCAGCACTGCAAGGCATTAGACACAAGCCGTCGTCTCGGACTACAGTCCCGTATACGCACTTCTGCATTGCGAACTTTCGTCCCGTCAGGACAGGTCTTCAACTTGAGGGAATCCGCAGCGGGAGAAGCTATCGAGAGATTTAGCAACATCGTACGGTGAGGTAGCTTAGGCACGTACCAGACACTGTGGCAGCAAGAGCAAGCGCAGTAGACACGACGGAAAGAAGAGAGAATGCCATGTCTTCGAAGGAGAGCAGTAGGAGGAAGGGGGCTCAGTCTCAGTCTGAGGAAACATAGCGCTTTGTCCCTTGAGTTTATATAGCCTACCGGTCCAGAGAAACCAGCATACCGGTAGAGTCATGATGAGGACCGAGACAGACGCAGCACGCGTTCATCCCTTGCAGTGAAGATGAGTTAGTTTCACCCCTTAGGCTCCGGAAAAGCCGGCGCTCAAACACGAATACGGACATCCGGTGCAGCTGTCGCTGCGCTGATGCTGTCGACGGCGGAAGGGGTGGACGCAGCAACCGGCAATGGGAGGAGGACAATTCCGTAACCAGACGCCTTCACCGTGGAGGATTCCAACCAGGACTCTCGGCACGTACCGTTTGAGGGTAGAGCATGAAGAACATCTCTAGTCCGAAGAGTCAGAGAGCAAGTATGCATCGTCAGAGCATGACCGAGGCGATTTAGACTCCAGTGTTTGTCGCACAGCATTTGAATATAAACCCGATATAGCCCAGCTCATCACTGTCAACCAGTACCAGACCAGTACATAGCGCAGAGCCCGTGGCTGTTCCCGTTCTACCGCTACACCGGCAAGTTCTGCGCCCGTCCCGGTTTAACGAGCGCGCGCCCATTAAGAAACCCAGGGGTTCGCTTTTGCACTGGGTTGCCATACGTCCCGCGGATGAAACACGTAGGCTCGTGAGTCGTCAAGATGAACGATGATCTCCCCCTCGGCGAGTCGGCGAAGTTACCAGAGACATGACTGGCGCCTGTGTTTCACCGCCGTGCTGTGTCTCGACACTGTCCCGCAATCGCCGTTCAGCCCGTAGACGCCAGCAGCTGCGCGAGCCGGATAAAACGGCCAAGATGTTCCCGCACATGGGTTCATAGGAAGTTCTGAGGCACCAAATACGAAGCACATGCTGAAGTCGACGGGTAGCCGCACAGGCGCAAGAATGGCCCAACGGAGCAAGAATAGTCAACGGCCAACGCAGCCGTGACGAGCCGAGCGGTACAGGGGCTGAAGTAGATCGCTGCAATTGTGGCAAGTCATATATATATCAGGAGCGTTTTGGTGGAGGGGAGTTGAGGCAGACAGAGGGGCTCGTTCGCGGGTTCGTCCAGCGTATCTGCAGCGCCACGGAGGTCATGCAGAGGAATATCATACACTCGAAGGGCGAGCTCGACCATCCTGAACGGATCGCAATTAATGTGTAGTGTATTCGGCGCATAAAACATGCTGCTGAGTGCGTAACGCACCATTGCCGCGAGCGATCCGAGTGAATGCTACCTCTTCGCGGTGGAGGGAGCCGACCCACGACGTTCCAGCGACGACAACAATATTGCCACAGCACGCACGGTGTGCGCCTAGAAGAATGATACCAGGCCTAGACGCGTGATCCAAGTGATGACGCAGCTCGACCGGGGTACAAGCCAAGGCAACGAACACGAGCAGAATTGCAAGGCGCCGAATTCCTACACTGCAAGTCCGTGCGCCTACAGTAGGGCAGACTATGCCGCCAGCCAAACGTCACGTCCATCCCTGGCGAGTTGCAAAAGCAATTTCGGAAGCACCACGAGTTGTCGCATGCATGGCAGAGCAGAGTGGGAAGGATCCTTCAGTATGATGCAAGGAATTTGTAATATATGAGCGGCTATGACCCGCGCGTCCAAGTAAGAGATGACAAGGATTGCTGCGAGTGCTGTGACCAAGGCGAAGCTTCGAGTAGGCAAAGGCTGGAGAGGAATGTTGATAGGAATGCACCATCGCCAGGCAACCTCGTCATAGTCCGCGATCCAGGCTCCAGTGCACACAAAAGCGGACGAATTAAGCGAAGATACGGGTCGTCGAATAAGTCCACTCGTTAGGAGATGCAATACCACGAATGGAAGAGTAGCGGCGCTAAGCCGTGCGCTACGCGACAGCAAGGCTTTGGACAATCCAACGAGCGGCGCTGACCTTTGCCTGCCGCGCGGGAGACTCCAATCTATCGCTAACGAGTGCAACCGGCTATCAACGTGAGGGGCGGAGGGCAAGATGCGAATCGGCCAGATCCGTTTCTTGGAACTGACCACAACGTCCCGGACTCCGAGGATTTCATTTCACAGCTACGAAAGCACAACATCCACGTATAACCCCTGCTGCGACTATGAACTATGGGCTACACCAGGATCCGGTCGGACACCCAACTGCGTCTTGTCAAATTTCAGTACAGCGTCGATACTTGTCTCAGGCGAGTGACTGAGTTCGGGTCCTGACTGGGTGCATCATCGCCGCATTCTGCATCGACCCTATGTCAGTCTGGTCTACTACTCCTCCTAGGGGCTATATTCGTCTTCAACCCACTGATCGTAGACTCGGGGCCTGTATAAGTGCAGCCAGGCAACGGTGTCGAAGGGTCAGTATCATCCACTACACAACTTCGTTCTTCCTCCATGTCTTTCGCCCAGAAGCCGCCTTTGTCGACCAACGTGTCCGCTTCCAAGGTCTGTTCTGCTTTTTTCAGGCTTGCGCTACCAACTGACTATAGCTGCAGATATCCTTGCCGTCTGTGACGCTGCCTCGCCCGGTCCCGGTGGCCCAGCTCAAAGCCAACCTTCGCTATAAATTTTCGCGCATTCCCATCCTGCGCACCGTCGTCAAGCCCGCCGTTTACACCTACCAGCGCTGCACGCGACCAAGCATCATAAAGCGCCAGGACTCCTCCGACTCTCGCAAGTCGGTGCGGTTCACGGAGGACACAAAGACGTTCGACGCTGTTGACGATCCGTCTTTGGATCTCGACCAACCGCGCGGCGACCGCAAGCTGCCTGGCTTCCCCGTGCCGGGCACGAGGGATTTTGAATCTGCCCAGATCAGTGGTCGATACGAGTCTTGCTACTCCTCCGTCAACCGTCGCGTCAAGCTCGCGCGATCTGCGTCTGCGTCTGCTATCCCGTTGACGGTGCAGCGGCCTGCTACTGTGCGCTCCAGCTCGCACCCTTCGCCGAGCTCCAGATCTGCCTGTTACGCAGAGATTCAATCAAGCAACACTCGTCCCAGCACTGCGTCAACGGTGTACTTTCCCGACGTCCCAACCCAGGCTGAGCCTGAAGAAATGCCCTCCCCGGGGTGTTACCAACTTCCACGCGATGAAGCACGTACAATGTCGCGCGCACTCGTTCCCATCTCGCCGGCTGCGTACATCGCGTGGGCTCAGAGGGCCGCTGTCATATCATACGCGCACGCGCTATTCATGCAACAGCAGCAACAGCAGGCGCTCTGCTAGCAGCAGGTCGTTCAGGACTCCGTCCTCCCCTTGGGAATCCCTATATCTCTCCAATGACCATGCACTGTGTATTTTCGTCTCGATTAGAACCTGTATCGAAAGCATTCCCTGTATCGATAAATTTTGCTTCGCCAACATGACCAATACCATATACACATCAAAAGAGTGTGCGCACATCGTCAGCGCTTCTTAGCGTATCAGTCGGGCACTGGTACACTTTCCACCCGACCACCACGTCAGATTTGCCCATTGAGCTCGTTCGCCATACTAGGCGTCGCGGTCGCGGCCACCAATGCTCTAGACGACTCGCTCTGGGTTGGACAGACTCTCGCCATGAGTCTGGCATCGTCTATACGCGAGCAGCACCCATCCTCTTCGCGTCATGGGCTGTCCGTAGCGAACCTGGACGCATCGACATCTCTGGGAGAACTTCGTGGTCTTGTGCACGCTCGCACCCTGGTCGTGGAATATTCGGCGATTCGAATCGAATCGTCCAAAGACGCCAGGCTATTCCTCATCGAAAGCAGCGTTGGAGACCTCGAACTGCAATTGTCCATTTCTGCACTGCAGTCCTGTTTCTCGCAACTGACGCACCTGTACATCCTCAGCATACTCGCGCGACTTCAAGTTGCGAGGGGTGGTAGTAGAGACATCTGATTCGAACTTGAAGGCAGACCTGCCATAGCACCATAGCGAGGACAGCGCGACGGGGTGCTTCATCTGCACGGGCAGAGGCTGTCCTCACATGTAGTGCTACATCGGAGCCAAGTCTCCATTCTGATTCGTTTGCTAGAGCGGAGGAATATACACACCGTCTACTCGTAGCGATAGCATAGATCCCCGCGACCCACTGCCATGAACTTCTTGATCGGCGCTGGCTGTTCGAGTGAGCCCCACCCGATCTCGCTCTCCAGCGTCGCATTGTCACTGGGAGGAATGTTCAACGTCGTCAACGTGCCAAAGAGTGCGTTATCGCCGTATATCCGCTCTTCTCCGCGACCTCGCCTCTGCCACTCCGTCCACACCTTGTCTATCGTGCTATGATGGAGATAGAACGCGGGTTCCTGAGGACTGGAGAAGAAGTCGGCGCCCGTCGGACCGAGCGCCATGTGCCCCGCAACATGCAGACCAGGGAACCCAACTCCAGAGACATTGTCGATTCTGTCCTGAAACTCGGCGATAGTCGATGCGGCGAGCAGATGGTCGAGATTCGCCTGTGTCAGAAAGTTCGTAGCGATGTACTGGCTGATGTCGCGGGAGAAGCAGCGCGGGACGTAGTCGAAGACGTCTTGTGGCAGACCTGGTTCTGGGTTTTGAGCAGCTGAGACGCCGATAGACAGGTATCCGATACTACATGCAGCAGTGAGCAATGCATCCCTGGTCTCATACGGAATACCGCACCGATAATTTTTGAACGGCCCATCGGTAACGCACCCTCCGCCAGGTGCTTTGGGACACGTAAAGTTTCCGACCTCCCAGCACGGCAGCTCGTGCTCTTTCGCCTCCGGGCTCAACGGCAGACCCTGACCAGACAAGGAATACGGCGATCCGTCGAACAGAGGAGACGCCGTTATGTTCCTCGCGTTCTTGACCCAGTCCCAGTACGGCAACGTCCCAGGATAACCGCACTCCTGCTGAAGCTCGCGCTCAAAGAGCCAGGCGAATCGACGGTGCCATGCGAGAAAGACGGCGTTATTGTGCATCACGCGCGTGAAGTTCATGTGCGTGACAACGAAGTCCTCGTAGCGCGACGTGGTGTTGTAGAGCGCATGATCTAGCTGGGAAGGCTTGTCCTGGAGACAGAGCACGGCGTCTGTGTACGCTTTGCGCTCGTGAAGAGATAAGTCGCCCCTGACACGGGTAAGCAGTTGTAGATGCCCGTACGGCGATGGATGAACTGACCATTCCTTCCGAACGCGCACGTGTGAAGGCCGACAGACGGCCGGGACGTGGTCGATCGGCGTGTGGCTCGGAACCGAATGAGCCAGCGCGGTTGCGACAAGACCGAGAGCGATGAGCGAAGGCTTCATGTCACCGTGCTGGGACAAACGGTTCACAGTCCAGCCGCTTTATACCTGGATGCTGAGGCGATGATCCATGAGACACGAGATGCAGGAGCGACGATTAAGGAAAGCAGAGCATCGTGGAGCCGCTGAACGTGACAAGCGCCAGAAGTCCTCGCATTCAACGGGACCCATGCGTCAGGCACAAATCGCGCAAGCACAGTCCGGTCTGCGTTGATTGAGCGCTGTGGATCAAGCATCTTGAAGTGAATAACCGGACTGTAACAGTTCCCTGGCACGTAATGAAGGCAGTTCGTCGACGATCCAACGGTGTCGGCTGAAAGGATGTGCGATATCGTCGGGCGGTCAAAGGTCCCTGCGCTTCACACCACGGAGAAGGATGAGAACTTTCGAGATAATGGTAAGTCAATCTCTCGACCATAAGCACCGGTGTTACTCGCGCGCAGCACCAAGTACGGACGACTGCGGATGCGCAACGGCGAGAACCCTGTCCGACCGCTGTTTGCACCCCGGTTGTCTTGTTCAGCTACAAGTCGCTATTGAGTTTTGAGCTGACATACTGTTGGTGAGCCTGTGCATGCAGTGCCGACTTGCAGAGAGAGGCACGTGTCTGTGGATCATCATGGGCGTCTTCGACGTCAAGCGCGTTTGCTTGGGACTCGAGACTGTGTAGCTTTGCGCTGTCGTCGGGAAAGTGTAGTGTATCTGCCAATTTTCATAGTAGCTGGATAACACCAGCTTGTTATCTGTTGCGTTGCAATACTGTCGCTGCAGGAGAAATAAACGCTCAGCGGCTCAACGGAAATGGCGTCGAGCCTGCCGTTGTGAGGCCTGCCTTGTTCATTTTGCGCGTACGACGCAGTTAATCGACGCGCGCGTCATCACGGTGTATAGGTTGCTCGTCGTTATGCACGTCAGCCGGTGGTCCTGACAGAAGACGAGAACTATTGACTCCCAGGTGAGTAAGTCCACCTGGCCGGCCGGCCGCCGGCCCCGTCAAACGGGGACGGTCCTTTGATCCGTCGCCGACTGACCGGACCCTTTCCGACAGGCTCGGAAGTGTCGGAAGGTTCTCTTCCTTCAACGTCGCCTTCGACGCCATCGTCGCCGCCGCCGCCGCCATTTGCCCCCACCGCAGCCCTCTCCTCATCGTCGCGCACGGCGCTTCCTCTTTGCCACCCAGAGGATTCCAACACAATGTGCGATGGCCTGGCGTGCAGGCTGCAGCGTGTCAGGCGGCCGTGACGTCGCCCCCGGACGTTGCGGCGCCAGCGTAGAGTGCTGCGGTGCCAATGTGGTCGTCTGGCCACTGTCGTTCGCGCAACTGTGACGCGTCCAAGCAACGCCCACCTGTTCGAGCTCGTTCGCACGCCCCGCCATAGCGCAACGCTCAGCGCTCATTCACTTAGGGTAGCTATAGCATCGACGTCTAGAAATATATAATACAATTATTTCCACCACCTTTCGTTCCGTCTTTTACTCGACCACGACGCCCACTAATGGTGACCGCGTCACCGCTGCCGTCCCTCGTCGGCCTATCCACCCAGCGTTTTTTCGGATCCTGTGTCGCCCTACATCCCTGCAGTATTCTTGGCCGCTACGCCGCCATTTACACGGGCTTGTTTGCATCATGCCCGGGTCAAGGTGCTCACGGCGGGCCCGGGAACACACACCTCGCGAGCACCCAAGGCCTAGGTTCAGGTGGTCAATACGATGTATGTACTCTGCAATCCATGAAAGGTGTAATCGATGTGCGCGTAGCAAGCGTCCGACGGCACGAACAAGACTTTAGCGCCGGTGAGCACGCTCGACTTGTGGCGAGGCGCGCAGATGTCGGCGATCAAGGCGAGCTGGGCGCCTATGCTCGCTTACGACGGGGTGGGACGCCGGCCGGCCAGGTGGACGCGCTGACCTCGAAACTGAGTGTTCTGCAGAAGACGACACATGGTGCAGACTCGGAGTTGGAAAGCGGAAATGTTTTGCCGTTCAACTTGCTTCCGACACCCGCATTTACCTTCACCTGCCTCAATCCAGCCCTAATTCTATTCGAATTGGACGATAGTTCCTATTACTTATGGTACTATAATATCTGCGGGCATTCTCCTCGCCACATGATCCTTTCGCGCAGGAATCGTGACTCTACCTATCCTCGTTCCTCCGCCTATTACGACCTCTAGTCTCATCCTGCTGATCTAAGGAACATAATATTTCTGTGTGCGCACATATCAGAAGGAGTCTCACGTGACTCTCGCCGCCATCTCCCGCTCGATCATCTCCGCACGGGAAAGACAATTCCAATCTCGTCCACCAACCTCCATGAGGCGTTCCAAGGGATCGTGGCGCTCTCCGATCTGAACACATATTCTCGGTCAAACCGATGTTCCGACAATGAGGACATAAAAAGCAGCCGCACTCCTCGTTGCAGAACGAACCAGTTCCCCAAGAGCTGTACTTCGGCATTCCCCCATCTCCTCAATTTGAGCTCAGGTAGCTCCTCCTCGATAACGTATTCACCGGTACCCATACAAATCCCCCACCAATGGACACTACAACGACCGCTTCTCCTCGCTTGTCCCGCGTCGGCACATCATCGACCGTATCGACGCAAGGATCCAACTTTTCGTTCACGAGCAGGATCTCGCGCACGTCTACTGCTGCGACTAGTATCGCCGAGTCGCTCCAGGTTCCGCCCCCAGCAGTCCCCCTCAGGAATGTGTTCTCTTTCGGTACGTTGGCCCGCCCAGCTTTCCCCGTGTTGATCAACGACGCTGATGCTTGGTAGATGGTGGAGGTGTTAGAGGCGTATTTGGCGCTCTCGTTCTCGAAGCTGTTCAAGAGCAGCTCGACACGATTACAGAGGAGCGTGGCGTCCCGTGCGTTCCCATTAACGATAAGAATGTCGCCCATGAGGCAATCGGGACGAGTGCTGGAGCGTACGTTGCCACAGTCTCCTGTCTAATCCCCCCGATGCTCATGTCGACTGTCCATCCAGACTCACCACGATCATGTTCGCGCTCATGGGTCTGCCGCCTGCGGTCATTATCACGTACTTTCTCGCGTTCTCAGAAGCGATATTCCGCTACAAGCGTGTCATCCCGCTCTGGATGAAGCGTCTTCCCTGGAATTGGGCGCAGAGGCGGTGTTCCTCGACGCAGATGCGAGCTGCAATCAGCGATCTGCTGCGCGACTTGGGTTACGAGCCGGATGTCGCGCTGTCTTCGTTCGCAATTACTGCCCCAGACGTGTACGTCTCTCCCTGCCATCATGATGGCCTCTTAAATCTGACGGCTTCGCAGGGCAATTGTCACAGTGGACACGTCGAATGCGGACGATGCGGTCCTGCTTTGTAACACGGCCGACTCGACCTGGACAGTTTGCGATGCTGCCATGGCATCTACCGCGGCACCGCTACTCATGAAACCGGTTTCCCACAATGGGAAGACATACATCGACGGCGCTTTCAAGGCCAACAACCCTTCACCTCACATCCGTACCCCGGTGAACGAGGTCAACGTCTTGCTCTCGATTGGTACCGGCAACCAGAACATCGAGCTCCCGGCGACACCCTCTCTCTTCGGCATCTTCAAAACTGTACGAGCTCTCGGCCACAAGGTCTCGAGCCCGCGAGACGCCGACCGTGAGACGAGGAGAGTTTTCGAGGCCGTGGGACGCGGCGAACGATACGTCCGCATCGAACCCCCGGCGGATATTGCCAACATCCGGCTGAACGATTGGAGGGGGCTTCCAGGTTTTGTGGAGCGTAGCCGTGTGTGGCTGAAGTCACCGGAGGTCGTAGAGAAGCTGCGACGTGTCGCGGATTTCATAGAGACGAACCTTCGGGCTCAGGAACAGCTCTGCTAGCTTTACATCTCAATGTAAATTATCGTCACATATCTCGGATTCATTATGCCTCTGTTACAGTAGATTGGCCGACAATGTCAAGAAAGATTTACTTCCGACAGATTTGATCCCGTACCTCTCGGAATCGGCAACGGCAAGCTCCGTATCACGCCTGTGCTCTTGGGCTTGCTCGCCGCCGACCGCGACGACGAGGACGACTTGCTCGACGACACACAATGCCCGGACCCTCACAACCTATCCCAGCGCCGGCGCTTGCGCTCTTTCCCTTGAATGAAACGTTCACCCCAAAGGTCATCGCGCTCGTAGGGCGCGTCAAGGTCCGTGCTCGCCGTTACGCACGACGACGAGGCTCTGAATATTTTTCTGATATAGATTGGACGTCAAACGAGCGCTAAGACTATGCCGAACGAGCGAAATGGATACTTTGATACCAAAGTTCTTTCGCGCCAGCACGCAGAGGTTTGGGAGGAAGACGGCAAGGTTAGTCCATTACAGAACTTCAGAATACTGTGATTATGGACTTATATACGTCTATTAGATCTGGATTAAGGATGTCAAGAGCAGTAACGGTACCTTTGTCAACCAAATTCGCCTCAGCCAAGAGGGCGTCGAGAGCGAGCCTTTCGAGCTTCATACGGACGACATCGTGGTAAGTTCCAACCTCGTGCTCCAGAACTGCAGGCCTCGCCACGGCAGGGTTCTGCCCCTACAGAGTCGGTCGAGCGCTGCTTCGCGAAGCAAAGTCTTCGCCGTTCTTCGCCACGCGTTCTCCTCGCACGCGAAGACACCCCTGCGGTCTGTTGCATTCGCTGCAGAGGAGTGGAACTCTGAGTTCGAGACGTTGTCTCTGCCTTCTCTCAGAAGGCAATGCAAGTGGTGGTTTTGGGATCTGGCGCAGGGTGTTCACACACTGCTGCCGCCCTCCGTTCTTTCCCTACTCTTGCACAAATTGTGCACAACTGATCATCTTGCCCCTAGGAATTCGGCATCGACATTGTCGGCGAGGACAACAAGACCATCATCCACCACAAAGTCGCGTCCCGGTGCACATGTATCCTCTCCCACGACGACGCGCAGTCCTTTGCTGCACACCACCCGAATGCGAACTTCTCGGCGCAGAACCAGCCTGCCCCTCAGCCGCCGCAACAAGTGAGTTGTTCTCTCGAGGCACACGCCTTACTCACAATCGCACAGTTCAACTCTCTCGGACCTCGGCGTCCCGGTCCCGACTTGAGCGGTCTGGGAGCGAATCCGCGTCCACCAACGCACCGCTCAGGACCGTCGTTCGATCACATCTTTGCCCGACTGCAGAACGAGCTCGCCAAGTCGCGAGAGACGGCGGCAGAACTCGGTCAAGTATCTGGCGCGATGGGCGAGATACAGGATACGCTGGGAACGAGTCTGCCCACTGCCGCATCCATGCGCCCGCCACTGCAGGCAGGGGAAAGTGCCGTGTCCATCGTGCCCGTGCAGCAACAGGAGGAACTGAAGGAGCTCAAGACGCGCGTGGAGGAGATGCAAACACTCGTCAAGACGCTGCAGAACCAACCTCCGCCGCAGTCTCCGGTGCAGGATGAAGTGGCTGCGTTGAGACGCGAAGTCGAACAGTTACGCTCGTCGCAGATCCTCGCGGCGCAAAACCAGATCCACCAACACCCGCACCCCCCTTCGCGACACTCACCTACACTCGGACGAGACGGGGCCGTCTCGCCCGTGGCGCGACTGCTTGAAGAGGACGACGAGAGCGACGAGGACGACGCGAAGAGCGTTGCGACCGTCGTGCCTGACGATCACGTCGACGGACCCATGCCGCAATCACGCAACGTCCTCCTTCCCGAACGAGAAGAGCGGACGCGCGCGTGGGCCCAGGCGGAGAACAGCGGCTGGCCCGACGAGCCACCGCCACTTGCGAAGGTGCCGCGAGAGATTGAAGGCGCGACGCGGGGCGACAAGGAGCTCGATAAGGACGGCGCCAATACTGCGACGCTGACGCTGAGCAGCAAGGAAGCGGCTGCGTCGTTCTTCGCGCCACCTACTGCCGCAGAACAGGCAGCCTCGTCGTCGGATCCCGAGTCGCCGCCATCGCCGCCACCCGCTGGCACGGGCTTGTCCCTGCGCAAACGAGGCCCGCCGAGCGCCAATGGCACGGGCACGAGGCCGCGCGTCAAGCTGCAGCCGCGCAAGGAGCGGCCGGTGTCGATGACAGCACTGGACGATGAGAAGCGGGACAAGGAGCGGTACGACGAGTTGCTCAAGACTGTCAAGGCCGTTAGCGAGGCTATGGAGGGCGCGCGCGAGACCATCAAGCGGCTTGAAGACCGGGTGCGAGAGCTCGAAACGCAGCCACAACAGGAACCAGAACCGACAACCGTGGAGAGCGACCCTTATCCCGTTGCAGTAGCAGAAGTGGAGCCAACACCTGCGCCCGTCGTCGAGGCCATTCAGGAAGTCGAATCAGTGCCTGCGCCGCCGCTCGCCACGCTCGAGGCGCTCGAATTGCTCGTTCAACGCGTCAAGGAGCTCGAGTCTCGTCCGGTACCTGTCGCCATCCCAGAGTCTACACCTGCACCTCTACCCGAAGCCGACACGACCCTTATCGACGCGCTGCGGAACGACATATCCGCGCTTCAGACCGAGCTTGCCTCTGTACGCACCGAACTTGTCACCTCGCGTGACGAACGCGAACGCATGAGGAAGGCAGTCGACGAGTGGGAACGCAAGCAACGCGAGGAAGAGGAACGGAAGAAGATGAGACTCGAACAAGGACCGCCAAGTCCACGGAGTCTGAGTGGGAGCGGGAGTGCAGATGAGGAGGAGGACGATGGGGAGAAGGTGCGTTACTTCTTCCGTTCCCGTCCATTCTTTGCTCTCCTTTTATATATCGCTCCTCGTGGCTTCCTTCTGCCTGATCTGCGCCTCCTTTCGCCTTGTCACTTCGTTGCTACGCTTCCTATTCATTCCCGCTGTCCTGCGTCATTCCATCGTGCCATATTGTCGCTGCCGCTCGTGCTGACAGCTGCCTGTAGGTTGCGCCGCCGAAAACACGCCGCCGCCGGCGTAGGCGTTACGAAACGAAGGAACATGGACCGGAGGCGGAGGCGGAGACTGACGACGCGGAGGATGCAGCCCTGCTCACGCCATCGTCCCTCTCAAGTGCGGCCGGTTCCTTGAGCGTCCTCAAGCAACATCTTATCCCGCAATCGTCCTCTGCCACACCCACACCGACACACCAACCGCAATCTGGAATGCCGCCGCCGCCAGGCGGTCCCATGGGGAACCGAACACTTACGGTACGCGCTTTCCTGCCACACCACAGTCCCCCTGCCCTGTTGGCCGGCTGCTCATGTCTTATTCTGCTTTCTTTCTTCGTCTGCTTCGTCATTTTGGCTTCTTTCTAGACGCTGATGTTGGCCATCTGCGCGCTCCTGCTGCTCGTTTCGATGCAGCCCACCATTGCCGCGACGGGCGCGATCGCATGCGCGGTCGGCCTGTGGGCCGTCTACGCACGGGCAGGACCCGCCGGTGTGGGCGTCGGCGCGGGCGGTGCGTAGAAAACGACCAGGAGGAACGCGAGTACGAGCTCGAGGAGGTTTAATGTTGCGCGCGGTAATGTTTTGCTCTCTAGACGACGTCTTTCTCTTTCCCTTTCGCGCCCCGTACACCGTCTGATCTGTTGTTATCTAGTTGTGTTTTCTCTCGTGTGGTCAGTCTCCTTCGTCCTCGCTCTCCTCTCTTATTTTATCGACCGTCACGAGCGCTACGAAATATCACGATATCCAATGCTCCTTTTCCGCATCGCGCGCATGACCACCGCGGCCCGTCCTTACTATGCATGGCCCTGGATGACCAAGTTCACGTCGTCTACGGCCACGTCAGCACCGAGTCGTCGCCGTTTGCGCCTAATCCTTGTATCCGCGGCTTGACCAGCACGACGTCGGCAACGGGGACACATGTCGTCGTCGGATAGAGCGGGACCGCGTCGGGTCGTCTCGATCGCGACGAGCTCGCAGCGTACAGCCGAAACTATCGCCTCCTCATAAAGCGCATTGTCCGGGGTAGCTGGATCTGTGTTGACTGCTTTGTCGACCCTTGCGCCATCTCACTTCAGTCCTTATTCCTTTCCCTCGCACTGAACATGCCCGGCGTTGACGACTCCACTTGGGTAGCGAGCCTCAACAGTACGTCTGTGGCGTTGGTTTCGTCGCTGAGCCTAACTTATTTTCAGACTACCGGAGTGGTGTCGAGAGTATTCAGCGTCTCACTGCCATGGATTCGCTTGTGGAGCAGTACGGCGCCGAGAGCAGCAAGTATCGAGGCATGGTGGCAGAACGTACGCAATCTCCGTCTGCTACGCGTCGTTTCTACAGCTTACAGGCCATACACAGGTCGCCGCGGGAGCGACGAGTGGTCTTCAGCCATGATAGACCAGCAGAAGGAGAAGGTTGATGGCATGACCAAACTTCTGCATGAGCTTATCGAGGAAGAAAAGCAAACGAACCTCAAGCGTACGTAGCCTTGATCTCACCCGCGCCGCCAGCTTATATCGCGCAGGCCTTCAAACACGTATGCGGCTGGACACGAGAACAAATGGAGATGGGTCGAAGTAGATACCCGTGTCCGTCATACAATATATGTACTCGAGTACTCGCGTCGATATGAAGACATATTGTAACCGAAATAGTCGTTAACACATCAGAACAACATACTGCCAAATGTAATGCATCGATTCAAAATTTTAACCCGTCAAATGCGGAGAAAAATTTGATTGTCGGCAGGTAATTGCCGTTCTCGGGCTTTTCCTCTTACCATCATGTCGTCCTCCATTGCTCGAGACCGGCGCGTAGCATGTATGCGTCGCGACGAGGAAGTCATAGCTCTCAACGATCATCTTTTAGATGAATTGCGTCGTGCAGAGCAACAAACCTTACAGGTACTTGCCAGCACCAACGCCGAGCTCGACGCCATCCGCTCTGAGCGTTCAGCCGTACAGCAGCGACAGAACGGGCTGCGCCAGACTCTCTGCGACGTCCGCTCCCAATACAGGCGTGACTTGTGGACGAATGTCATTCCGCTCGACATTCTGCGCTGCGTCTTCGATGAACTCGTTTTGGCTCCTGACGACATGTGGCCGGAATTTGGCAATGGAGTCGTTAATGCAACGCGGATGGCCATACCATTCGCTCTTGCTACCGTATGCTCGCGCTGGCGTACGCTGGCCTTGTCTGTCCCAACGCTTTGGACCTACATCGCCGTCCAGCTGGACGAAAGCGAGGGCAGTAGCGTTCCCCACGAAAGGATCAAAGAACAGCTTCTACGAGCATCTCTCGACGTCCTTCCTCGATTAAGGGATGCCGATGCAGAGGACCGGTCCGATGTCGTACAGATGTTTGTCGTGCTCCATCGCGAGTGCCATCGCTTTCGACGTTACGAGTGCTGGCTACCGAATGACATTACGCTGTGTCGTACGCCGACCATGGACGCATTCCAGGCGCCCACTCCAGCTCTGGAGCACTTGGCCATCATCCTTCCCGTTGATTACGACGACGAGTGGTTCGAGGAGACGAGGGACACTTACCTTCCATATACACCCAAGCTGAAACATCTGCATCTTAGGCGGACCGGGATGTCATGCTCGCCGCAGTACTCGACATTCTCTAGCCTTGTGTCTCTCCAACTCTGGCGCAGCATCCCTTTCGACGGGTTCGCTGTTATGGCTCGTCTCGCAGCCTTGACCCTGGAATCCCTGTCTCTCTCTGCAGACTGGGATCTTGTCCATCCCATTCCTCCTGCTGTCACGTTCCCAAGGCTTTCCTCGGTCGTCTTGCGAACCGCGAGCCCTGTGCTGAGTCAGTTCATCGTTGCTCCAAAGCTCAAGAACTTGACACTCGTTGACGACGCCATCATGCCCGATATCGCCCCCTTCCTCCGCTCAGTTTCTGAAAGAGTCAACAGTCACCACGTTGACTCTTTCCGGGGGCGATATTTCATCTGAGGATGTCGACATCGTCGAGGCATTGGCGAACGTCGAAAATCTCGTACTCTCCTCGTCCAGCGCCGCCACCTACTACGTCGTATGGGATAACTTCTTCGAAAGTTTAGCGCTCACCTCGACACCAATATGGCCAAGGCTGCAGTCGCTCTGTCTCACCGAGGATGTCGGCAAGGGTAGCCCTGAATTAGGGCAGGGGCTGTTGCAGTTCATCCGCGCAGGGGCTCTCCCTCCAATTTCTTCCTCGACAAACAACGAAACGCCCCGCAGACTTGTCGATGTCCGACTCGACTCTCCCTGCGTTCCTGAGTGGCTGCGACTAACAGTCGCGCACATCATGGCGAGGTAAACATAATATTCGTGGTCGTACGACTCGGGCTGTGGGATGTGAGTAGGCAGGTGTTTCGGTAACTTTGATCATGACATCAACAGGACTGCATGCACATAGAGGTTGACCCAAGTATAACACCGCCGTCATCTCAGTACCGCGGCAGCAATACCGTTCGGCAGCACGGCGCTTACACATGTCGTTATCTTCTCGTATACACAGCAACAGCGCGCTGGACGGGCCCAGATAGGGGTCGCAATCTGTTTGGCTTGGTCTTGCTTGTCCGCAAAGTACTTCATCGCACATCATAGCTCTCACCTGCTCCGGACGCCGTTTGGCATAACCTCAACGATGTGGCATCTTGGACGTTGAGAACGCTTGTGCTCCGAACTTCGCCAAATGCTTCCAACAGCATAACAGTAACGTAGTGGTCACATTCTACATTGATATCAAGTATCCTGATCGCGCGCTCTGGGTCCCACTTGACACTTGTTTTTCGTTCGGGGCCGACAATTTGGCGTGTTGTCCTTGTATGAATCCTTGCCTGACGCTCATATCAGGCGCTCTGCTTCCCTGTCAGTTTTCATACTGGGGCCTCGATTCTCAGGCCTTAAATATCAAGATGCTCAGTTGACCTTCGCAGCACCGCAGTGTTCTACGGCATGAAGTTGTTGCTTACCGCTCTTTGCCTTGTCGTAGCCACGCTGGCTCGACAGGTTCCCACTGCGCATGCCGACTATGTGCCACGCGTCTGCTCGTCCTCGAGCGTGCGGGTTCGGAAGGAATGGTCAGTCCCTGCCTTGCCGTCCACAGTCTGGGACGCTCAATGATTTACGATTCTCAGGGGCGATCTGGCTCTCCACGAGCGCAAAGCTTACACAGACGCCGTGCTCTGCCTTCAGGCCAAGCCTTCTCAGCTCGATCACGCCCTCTACAATTCGACCTCTCGTTACGAGGACTTCGTCGTCACGCACATCAACTCCACACGCTTTATCCACAACAACGCCGTCTTCCTCGCATGGCACCGTCGATTCGCCTGGCTCTTCGAACGCAAGCTTCAACAGGACTGCGGCTATCGTGGGACGCTGCCGTATTGGGACTGGCCCAAGAACGCGAAGAACCTGACAGCGTCTCCATTATTCGATGGATCGCCGTACTCCCTCTCTGGGCAGGGTCTACCACTATCTCCTGAAGAAAAAGCGCGCGAGCCGCCATGCTGGGCGGGCAACGTCACATGCCCCCAAGGCCCTGGCGGTGGATGCGTCACTGACGGACCATTCAAGCGATTTCGGTATGTGTCGATATCATTCCAAAGGAGAGATGTCCGACTGACCAAGAATAGTATCGGATTTGAACACATCGGATTCGACCCCGCTCTCAGCCCTGAACCCGGTCTGCCACCAACGGTGTTCAACTACGTGCCTCGCTGTTTCTCCCGCGACCTCAATCAGTGGATCGGCACCAACTTCCAGACGCAGGAGAATCTTGACAACGTTCTCGCCGCAGAGACCATCGCCGAATTTCAGGATCGAATCGACAACGTCTTCGGAGATGGCTTCCGAGGCCTGCACCCCGCTGGCCACGCAGTGTTGGGCTCAACCGGCGCCGACTTCTTCTCCAGTCCCATGGATCCTGCCTTCTATCTGCATCATAGCATGATAGACAAGGTGTGGACGGAGTGGCAGTCGAAAGGACACGGAGACGAGCGTATCTACGGCGACAACGCGCTGTCGGGGACGCTGACGACGTTTAACACCCCTCCGAGCGATAACGCGACTATGGCGAGCGTCATCAACTGGGGAACGCTGGAGGGGCCATTACCCATCGTGAAGGTGATGGCGGTTGGCCGTGGTGATCTATGTTATCGCTATGAGTAGAGAATTTAAATGTCCCATTATAATGATAAGTGTTACAACGCATACATACCTCGTGAAACTCGAGACATGGTAACAAGTGGCTCATAGCGATCAATATCGAGGAAAAATTCTGGATCGACCACATTGCGCAGCTGCTCGCTGCTTGCCGATTCAACTCTTCCCTCCTGTCACGATGTCTAAACTGCCCATTGAACTCGTCCACGACATAATCGAGTTAAGCGCGCGTATAAACATGCGTAACGACGTGCGCTGGGTCGGACAATCCCTCGCTATCGCGTCGCGCGCGATTTATTCGTGGGTCGCGCCGATTCTCCTCGAGACCGTCTACATCTCGACGACGGCGAAGGTTCTACCCTTCTACATGTTCACAGACAATGCACCGGAATGTCTACAACACATGCGCCGCTTCATAGTCCACGATCACGCGGACTGGCTCCATCTGCCCTGGGACGACAACCCCGGCTTTCTATCTGCGTGTCCCGCTCGGCTTTGCACCTTCTCGGGACGACATACTGTGCTGCAGACGCTCGTGGAGTCTCCAAACTTCCACCCCGGCACCATCTTCCTAGTTGGGAAGCTGACCGAGTTCGACTACGATGCAGGACGCGCGGGGCCGGAGCTCCAAGGAGCATTCTCCCGACTCACCCGGCTCTGCCTTCTCGATCTTCATATAATCCCAGGCGGCGTTACTGTTGCGACACTCTTCCCAGAGCTGACGCATCTGCTTGTCCTCTCATTCGAAAGTTACCAACTATCGGCATTGGACGTGGTGCTCTCCTTGCCGAAGCTGCAGCGGGTCCTGGTCTCCTGGGACTCTGATCTCCACCCAGTCCGAGACCAACTCTTTGATAAACTGCCACAACTTCAGGACGAGCGTATCTACTACGTCCCCTACAAGGAGCTCATCCCTTCGCCGTCTACGCCGTTACCCACGGTAGCAGATGTTGCTCGGCGCGAGCGCGATGGCGCAGATGTTTGGAACTTTGGATTTTGCATATCTACCCAGTCCCACATTTCAAAGTGACGCAGTGTACGTCAAGTATGACCGTGTCGACACGGAATACAACGACTGGCCCTTTCCTGTGATATGACGGCGATAGACGCTGGCATCCATTATGCCTGTCCAGCTCCAGTACCTATCAGCGTAACAACTCTCCGCCGCGGCAACGGGTCATCTCAGCCACCGACGATCCTTGCGTTGCGGTCCTGGCAATACCATGTCGGCGATAAAAACTCAATATGGCGAATCCGAGTCTTCTCAACACTCTGTTCGAGCGCCTTCCTCCACTCCTTGGCGAAACGACGCTTCGTGAGGGATGTAGAGGGGTATCACGCAATGTGGATGTTGGACGCGGCGTTTGAGCGATGAGCTGACGGTGGCCCCTATCCTGATTGCGCGCCTACGAGCGTCTGATCAGTCAGGCTCGGGTAAGACCTCGGAGCTACTCGGAGACTGAGGTCAGCAGGTCAGCGTGCGCGACGCACTGAAACTTCCCATAGACTGTGTCCGAGTGCGCCCAGCGTGTGAGAGCTGATGAGACTGTGCGAGTGCGTTGGCCCAATGTGGGAGTCGAACGTGCTCGGGCGTAATGGGTTCCGAAAGCCGAGATGCGCCGATGGGCGGGCCGGCTCTCGGCCTGTTGCCGCCCCTGACGAAACTGGATAGGAGTGGCTCCGACGTTTGCAACTTGCTCCTGTACCACCATCATCTACCACCCAAATCATGACGACTTCGCTGGACGCGCTCAAGCAGACTGGTACGGTCGTCGTGTCCGACTCTGGCGACTTCGCCTGTATGTTTCGCTGCAAGCTCGTCGATTTGGCACTGATTACGACGCGATGGCTTAGCGATTGACCAGTACAAGCCTCAGGCAAGGATGTTGGGCCCATAGATGTCATCGTATAACTAATACAGCTCTCAGGATGCGACTACGAACCCCAGCTTGATTCTTGCGGCGGCGAACAAGGATGCGTATCAGGGACTCATCAACGTCGCGCTCGAATACGCCAAGTCGAAAGGCGGCTCTGTCGATGAGCAAGCAAACATCGCCATCGACCGTCTGCTCGTCGAGTTCGGCAAGGAGATCCTGAAGATTATCCCCGGTCGCGTTTCGACGGAAGTAGACGCCAGACTGTCATTCGACACCAAGGCGACGATCGCGAAGGCCAAGGAGCTCATCGCGCTCTACGAGTCTGTGGGCATCCACAAGGACCGCGTGCTCATCAAGATTGCGAGCACCTGGGAAGGTATCCAGGCCGCGCGCATCCTCGAGAAGGACTACAGCATCCACTGCAACCTCACCCTGCTCTTCGGTTTCGGCCAGGCCGTCGCGTGCGCAGAGGCGGGCGTCACGCTCATCTCGCCGTTTGTTGGCCGTGTAAGGCGATACATCCAATGCTTCGTGCACCGTCTGACACTTGGCCGCAGATTCTCGACTGGTACAAGAAGAACAAGCCCGGCCCCGACTACGTCGGCGACGAGGACCCGGGCGTGAAGAGCGTCAAGAAGATCTTCGACTACTACAAGCAGCACGGCTATAAGACCATCGTCATGGGCGCTTCCTTCCGCAACTCGGGCGAGATTAAGGCGCTCGCCGGCGTCGACTTCCTCACCATCGCCCCCGCCCTGCTCGACGAGCTCAAGAACTCGACCGAGCCCGTCCCGAAGAAGCTCGACGCAAAGGCCGCCGCCGCTGCGACGGGCGCGCAGAAGATCGACAAGGTCTCGTACATCGACGACGAGCCCGAGTTCCGCTGGGCGCTGCTCCAGGACTCGATGGCGTTCGACAAGCTCCACGAGGGCATCAAGAAGTTCGCCGAGGACGGCGACACGCTCCGCGCGCTCCTCAAGAAGCGCCTCGCGTAAACCCTGTACGACTCATAGATGTATTAGAAAACAATGAGAAATGAAAGGTGTTGTTCGTGATACGCATTCCAGATGACGAAATATCCGACATCCGCACTGACACTGTTCAAAGTCGCGCGTTCGAGTTGATGATTATAGTGAGTTGGTAGGATGTTGATGTCGAGAACCTCATGGCCTCATGACGAACCTGAAACCAAGGTAAAGCTCGTTGGCGACTTGGAAGATTCCTTACTTCTGTGAAGACATATCACTCTGGTGCAGGTAGACAGGTTGATGCCAACGTCTATCGCTCACGGTCGTAACTATCCTAAAAGGGCGATCTCGTCGACTCGCGAGTCGACACGGTTAGAGTCGACATGCTGATAATCGCCAATGTGAGTATGGATCCTGCAATAGGAATCGAAGTGCTGATTCAAGGCCGCCGGTTATGGCTAGGGATAGGAAGATGACGGGACGGGACGAGAACGGTAGGTATAGAACGCACGAGGGAAGGAGACGGGAGTGATAGTTCAATGCTAAAATGTAGTACGCAATAAAGGTACTGTCACAGTCGTGAAGCCGATCAGTCAAGACGTCAGGGACGCGCGTGGGGCAAGTAAGAGTCCTGTATGTCCCGAGGGGGTAATAGTCCGTCTGTATCTACGAGAGGCCGTGTTTTGGAAAAGAGTCAAGACATCGCGCGTTCACGGCGTTGGGGACGCCCGCCGCCGTCCTGGTGCGGGCATCGAGAGTGGCAAGTCTCGCAAACGCGACGCGCCGCTCCGTTGCAGAAACCAGACAAGCGCGATGATGCCCTGGAGTCCTGAGACGATGAGCTGGGAGAGAGATTGCGCAGGATACCTCGCAGGATTTGGTCGCGGGCCTGCAAAGGCGCCCCGCATACGCATGCAAGACCGCACTCCGATTGCACGGTTGCCACATGCTACTCGCCAGTGCTTAGACGCGTTACCAGTACGAGACTATAACGTGCGTGAGGAGAGGCTTTGTCGAGCGTGCGCAGTTGTGGACTTGGGGGAGAAGACGGAGCGTTGCTGTTGTAGGTGTGTGTTGGTTCCGTGCCTTGTTCGCAAGGCAGGCCGAGTCTGCGCGTACGGTATAGTTGACATGCGATATATCACAATCATATCCGGGACAGAGTCGAGAGACAGGTTCCAAGGTTCCAGACATCTGCCCCGTCGCGCTCACGCCGAGCGACATCTGCCACCGTGAGCAACGGCGAAGAGGGCGAAGGGACGAGCTCCTTGTAAGGGAGGTAATAAATGCGTTCGTCCTGAAGTCGTAGCAGTTCCTCGATGAGTCGGTCTCGGACTGGGTACATTTCCGAGACCAGGACCCGCTGCAGCTTCGGGAAGGAGAGCATCCCAACGAATAGCGACAATTCGTCACTCTCGAGCGAGAGAATAATGAGATGAGTCAACTCTGGGAAGAGCGTCACAAGGATGATTCCTCCCGGAATCACTTCGAGATTGGAAAGACAGACGCGAGTGAGCGAGGAGAATGCGCTCCAGCGGCGTGCGAGCCTCCCAACTAGGAAGGCAGTTCGAGGATGGAAGTCTGGAGACTCCACGAGCGTCTGCAGCACGTTATGTCGTCCCGCGAAGGTGGTAATTTGAGCGGCATAAGTGTGCGGAAAGCTTGCTTTCTCGGCCCAAAGCACATGGGGCCAGTCCGCCTGATCCTGGACTATCAAGCGACGCATATGCTGCAGACATGCTGGCGCCGCGGCTGCGAATCTGTAGAATTCTACAATCTGCTCCTCCGTCGAGATATAGACGGTTTCGAGGAGAATTGGCGCGACCAGGGAGTAAATTGCGCGACACGCGACAGCAAGTGATTGCCCGACCCAGCGCACGTCGTTGCGCATATGTATCCGCGCGCTGAACTCGACTATCTCCTGGACGAGTTCGACAGGCAGTTCCGACATCGTAGCAGGAGATCAAGGTTGAATCGGCAAGCAGCGGCATTCTGGCCAACCTGGCGATCATCTTTCTTGCGCTCTGCCCTGTCAAGGTCTGGTTAGGCTTTACTCTTGAAGCCTGGAAAGCTTGAACCTGGACGCTGCGCCTTGACTATCCTTTTTTTGGTTCTTGCGCTCTCGCTCAGCCCATTCGTGCCTGGTTGGTTTGAACCACAATCTCCTGCCCGCTGCTCGCGCCAGGGCTAGCTCTGGATCCTGCGCCTTCTTCTATCTCAGACATGATATCGCCACCACTTTGTCTGTTTTTAAACAACCTTCTGCGTTCGCTGTGGAGCTGGATGCTCTCGTTTTCTAAATTCGCGCTGGTGCCTTCCGACGCCATGGTCCTCCGTGCTAACGCGAACCAGTCCAAGTGACACCTGGATTAAATCGGAACCGACGATGCTCGGTCGGCTTCTAGATTGGACCAGGTCCATACTGCTTAAATGCTGCACGGCGCGCCTGGCCATGACGATATCCACCCCGTCGCGAGCCACCATGCGTCTCCTCACCCAGCTCGCGCTTGTCCCCGTATTCATCGCCGCAGTGACGCGCGCGCTTCCACTCGGTGCGTCAGTTACTTCCTCGGAAGGTGCTTGATTCTGATACTGTGTGTTCAGCTGGACCAACCATCGCGCTCGCCGAGGTGTCCGAGCAACGGCCGTTCCAACACGCTGCAGTAGCCCTCCCGCTACCTACCCTCGAACACACCGAACCATGCACAGACGATTCTACTCTGGCCTCATCTTCTGTCTCTTGTGCACGCGCAAAGCTCGCAGCGATCTGGGACCGCTTACAAGACAAGTACTGCATCGTCGAACAGGAGGAGCCGAATCCGAGAGCGTGGTTTTTGCGCGACACCAACGCATGCAGGGCTCCGTGCCCGTCTGGGACGGGAACCTGCTCGTGGCGAATGTGCGCCGGCATCCGTGTCGGGACGACTGTACTCGAGGTCGGGATACGCGCGCCTTCCACCCTCCTCCCGCCGCCTCCGCTTTCTTGACCTCTTTCTTGCACATTCATTCTCGGGATACGTGCACGGACGTTGTACTCTACAAACTCAAAAGTATCACAACTCATAATGCCCTAATAGAGCTGCAATGGAATAATGCTTTGCTGATCTCACATCTATCGCTTCCTCCATGATCGTATCACGTCCACTGTCGAGAGTCCAATTCACCGTCAGAGTATGGATGGCACTATGTGACAGTTCGGGAACTACTACAAGTACATTACAGGTGGTCAACTAGCAACTGAACCTGGCGAGCGCGGCCGAGACTGCGTCCATCTCTCTATCATTCATGACCCAACCTCGACTCTTCTCACTGACCGGCGCACTGTGGCTCTCGGGGGAGATTGCGCCACGTAAGGGCGAATCAAACGCAGGAGCGCTCGCGACGCCTGACAATTCCTCGCTTGTTGTGGACATAGGCATATCCTCGTCCCTGTTAGGGCCGGGCCTATGCGCCTTGAACGAAGGACGAGGCGGCGGCCAAGCATGAGAACGTCGTCGTTTCTGCAACTTCTCGTCCAGCGGCGAGTCCTGACCAGCTCCACCTTCGTCCGTACGCATCGCCTGCCGCCGGCGTGCATTTCGAGCGTGCGCGAACGCATGAGCATGGGCGCGCATGTGCATGTAAGGAGGACTGTGTCCCCGTGAGATGTTTACTAGTCCTCGAGGATCGATCGTGTGCACTCCATGAGCAGTATACGACAGCGTTGTTACGGTGATCGGGCGATATGTGCTCCCGTCTGAGGGCGTAGGAGGGTATAATTCAGCGTAGGATGCATCCCCGTGAGCATCAAGCGACATCGGGGAGTCTGTGTATCGTGGATGGGTCGGGATGGTTTGTGGTATGGGATTGCCACTCTCACCGCGGTCGGGCCCGTGCGCACGGAAGCCATGAGGCGCAGGCGAGGCACCAGCGTCGGATGAATCTATCTCCTCAATGCGCGCCATTCTCAGATGTGAAGTAGTAGTGCTCTGAGCGAGCAGAGGGCCGGCAGGGCTCAAGATATGAAGGTCAGGACCAAGAGCCGGAATCGCGCCGTAACTCCTCGGAGCGCTTCTCAACACGAGGCAGTAGTACGTAAAGCTTCCGATACATTCAGTGCGTGCGTGGGGCGATTCGTTTCTCATTCTGCTGGGAGAGGATTACACGCAATATAGGTAGAAGGTGGTTGTAGCGGTCTATACGTGCGAGAGCACAATCTCATGGACAACATCGTTCAAGAATTCGCCCCGCTCCACGTCGCTTGGAACTAACTTGACGCCATCGAGGAGTAGGCGATGAAGCATGTGCGAGGATGAAAATCCAAGTACGATCTGAAGAAACGCGGTGACAAGACGCGCTTTCACCCGCGATGGCGAAACGGATTCCCGCGCCGATATCATGTCGAACGGATCGAAGATCGTAAGCTTAATAGTATTGAGGACCGGGCACGACCACATCTCCAGCGTATCAGCGTCTTTCAGAACGTTGGTAGCGCCGAGGAAATGATCCACAGCGTCGAGCACGAGCGTCAAGGAGTCGAGACGACGCAGAGACCGGAAAAACTTGATGTCTATATGGTGCCAGTGAATTGTCATCGGCATGGCGAGGCTCGTTAGGTTCTCGGAAAGACCTGCCCACTTCGACAAGCCGTTCAAAGCACTACGCGGAGCGTTGGGGAAGATCCTAGAACGCCCGTCCTCGTCGATGAAAGCCAAAGAAGAGTAATCGCTCGTCCTCGCCATCGTAAGATGATCGATCACACAAACATCGAAAGTCTTGAGAAAGAAGGCCCTCGTCTGCCCTCGTGCGTCTTCGGCAGCCGTATCTGGCCGTATCTGTTGTAAATGGTGTCGTATTGCTTCCCACTTGAAGGAAAGCAGGGAAAAGGATATGAAGAAATTCTTCACACACAACCGGCAATGGGGAGACGGATCAAGTTATCGCATCCGGTATCTGTGAGCCGGCGGGACCGGGACCCAAGGTTTTGAGACCGCTCAACGTTGGGTCGGAGCTTGGATACACTCTTCCAGGTCCATGGACCAGGTAACACCCCCCACCGCCGTAGAATCCTCTCCGTGTTGCGTACCTGCTCCAGCCTCTGTGGGCGACCCCGTACAGCAGCAATTGAACTTTCTGGGCTTTACCTGTCACGGACTTCAGCGTACTTTGCGTTTCTGCCAAGTTCGTTGCCAGTGGCCTGTCCATCGCTCTTAATCAGTCTCCTGCGGTAACGCAAACCTATCCACTGGCACCCGCATGACTCCGTCGTGCAACATGCTTGCATGCCACGGCGTCATGGCTGTCTGTAGCCGCGGAAACACACAGGCGGCCGCTGGCCCGGATTCCAACTCGCCGTACTGGATACCCAGACCCCCACCTGCTCCTGGACCCAAAGCGTCGTACATGGGCCGCCTAGTTTGTTAACAGGAGCGCACTATCCCGAGCACCTTTCCCAGCTTTGCGCGCGTCGACCCGGCTCCAATGTTCGCCTCCGCCTGTACGGCAGCGCTGCGCGTTCAACCCCCTTGGCGCAGCTCGGTAATGCAACGCCCGCGCGCCCGCATGAGTCTGCTTCGTGCCATATCCGACGCTGTCTTCACGATTGGAGCTAGCTAATCTCTACACGTGCGCCAGGTGAAATTGATTGGCGGCGTCCATCTCAGTCTAGTTTGGCTTCAGCACCCGCGGACCTTCTACCATGTAGAGCTTGTCGGGACAGGAGGGTCGGTTTGGTCCGTGCGTAGTAATGGGCAGCGCACCATTGGCGCATGAGCTCGGGGGTACGGTTGTCCCTTGCCCGGGTTTGTCTCCTAAGTAATTGGCGGCACCTCATTCGACAGTCTCACGGATTTCCCTGACGTCCTCATTATCGCGGCTGTAACAATTCCTCTCCCCGTCGAGGATTCTCGTCTATTCTCAGTCCCTATGATCTTCGGCTTCATCTCAGCCGGATGATGATCTTAGAAATGCAATCGAAATGATTGGTCCTTTGCCTTCGTGCATGCTATAGACATCATCAAGCACCGGTTTACTGGTTGATTTTCGTCGGTGTAGCCGGTGCTGCATGCTTTGACGGCGCGGTATAAAACCAGACGTCTTTGGCGTCGATTTCTTCAGCAGCTCAGCAGTCACCGTCGCTCTCAGCACTCAGCACAAAGACACGAGTAATGGCCTTCACCGGACTCCGCGCATTTGCCGTTCTCGCCGCTCTGGCGATTTCCAGCAAGGGTCCGTCGCGTCCAGAGGATGCGTCTGTTCTACTGGCTCTAACACATCTTCAGCTGCCCCCGCTGGCGAAGTTGACACCCGCGCCCTCTGCCCCGACGGTGTCAACCGTGTCAACAACCTGCAGGTTTGTGATTGTCCTAGTTCGCGTGAGAAGTACAGTAGTTGATTCCTCGTTCTCAGTGCTGCCGCTTCATCCCGGTGCGCGACGCGCTCATCGACGAGATTTTCGAGGGCTCCTGCGGCGAGAACGCCCACTCGACGGGTGAGCAACCATTTACTTCAGCCTCTGTCTGCCCGCTGACCAAAATCACAGTCCGCATTGCATTCCACGACGCTATCGGCTTCAGCACGAGGGGTGGCAAGGGTGGAGGCGCCGACGGCTCCATGATCGCTTTCCAGGAC